>OU015490.1:119749595-119814595 GCA_907164885.2 Dolomedes plantarius
ATTTAACTACTTGTTCTCAGCAATTTTCCCTGACACACTGCGGTCAACTGTAGAACATGCTATCTTACGATTTCAAATGGTAACTGAAAATGATGGCCGTGATGTTGAACATGTCTTGTTGTAATAGATTTTTTTAACTTTAGTAAATGTTGGCTAAATGTGTAATGCATAAAAAAACGCCCTCTAGTGGTGAAATTTTAAACTATTTTTTTATTCGCTCAAACAAATTCCCATCCCTTCAATATGTCCTACACAAAATTTCATAACTTCCCGAACAATAGTTTCGACTGTAAAGTAGGGACGTCTAATTATGGACACACACACTCTCTCTCTCTCTCTCTCTCTCTCTCTCTCTCTCTCTCTCTATATATATATATATATATATATATATATATATATATATATATATATATATATATATATATATATATATATATATATACTAGCTGAATACCTGTGCTTCGCTACGGAGTACAATCAAATTAAATACAACGGTCAATGTATGCAACTACGAGTAATTTGTATGTTTAATATCTATAAACCATACTAATGTGAATTAAATTCTTAAAAAACTTCCATCTCAATTAATCTAGTGGCTAAATTTTTTGTTACCGTATTTTATTATTTTTTTTGTCAATTTATTTCTTTTTTATGCACGTGGCGATAAATTAATTTAAAATATCACAAAAAGAAAAGAAACCACGTGATCAGCATTTAATAAAATAAATTCTAAAAATGAATCTTTAAAAATTCCCCACAAATCACAAAATGGACGTTTCGGAAAAGATTTCATTTTAAAGGAAATTTTAGGATCTTTCTCTTCATATAAATTTTATAATCCTTGGATTATTATTTTAAGTGCAAACTTTAAAGAATGTTACAAAAACAGCTTAAAAATTCAATTTTAAACAATCTAAGAAGAATTTTTCAAAAATCTTTCTCAGTACACTCCTACACTATAAGAAGAATTGCCATGCGAAATTTCAGCTCTTGAGGTCCAGCAGTTCGGTCTGTACGTTATCTATTAGTCAGTCAGTCAGTCAGTCAGTCAGTTACGGAACTGTTATATATATACAGTATGCCCACTAAAGTCCCTTCCCACCCTCTTAACTTCGGAACGGCTGCTGCTATATTCACAAAAGTGGTGTCTAGGTATAGTAAAGTAGCCATGCGCTGCTGAATGAAACCACCTACCGCGCCACCTGGAGGAAAGCTACGGAGTTAGCATTCCTATCTCGAAAACGGAATGAGATAGGGAAAAAAAGTGATTTACAAAGTTGTAGAAAATTATCGATTTAGTAAGAAAAGACACCTTGTGGACATTAATGCGAAGAAAAGAACGATTAAAACGCGCATTTGTTTATTCGTGATTTCCTACACTGTGACGTCACAAAACTTGAACGGAAGGAAAAATGATTATCTTTCGGGCAAAACACGACACCGCAATGGCGGTGAGATGTTTGAACATCTCAAATAAAGGTATATAGTTATAACTAGTTGTTTTTTTATTTCTCAGATCGTTTTGTCAAGTCACAGTGTAGGAAATTGCGAAACAACAAATGCGCGTTTTAACCATTGTATTCTTCTCACTAATGTCCACAAGGTATCTTTTCTTACTAAATCGATGATTTTCTACAACTTTGTAAATCACTTTTTTTCCCTATCTCATTCCGTTTTCGAGATAGGAATGCTAACTCCGCAGTTTTCCACCAGGTGGCGCGGTAGGTTTTTCATTCAGTAGCGCATGGCTACTTTACTATATCTAGACACCACTTTTATGAATATATCAGCAGCCGTTCCGAAGTTAAGAGGGTGGGAAGGGACTTTAGTGGGCAAACTGTATATATATATATATATATATATATATATATATATCGTACTGAAACGGTCACTGAAGCACCAGTTGCACGTACTATCGATGATAATGATGAATCTGGGGCTCTGAGTGTCGCTCTGACGATTGCTAGGTGTTCACGTTCTGTCGTTTCTCTAGGTCGATCGCTTTCTTCTTGGCGCTGTGTTCTGCCATGGTTCACCCATTCCTGCCAACATCGTCTAATAGTGGCGTCGCTCGTATCCAAATGCCGTGCGATTCGCCGATTAGACCAACCGGCTTCTTTGAGCCCAACTACACGTCCTCTCTCAATGCTGACATTTGCGTATATTGTTCGTGCACCTCTGTGCAAGGATAGTTACTGTTTACTTGAGTACACGGAATGAAATTCTCAAAGAATTTATGACCTGGAATCGAAATTTCTCCTCTTTAATATCCTGCCAGTTGCGCAGTTAAGATGCGCTGCGGTGTCACATGTTCATGTATTGGTCGCCAAACTTCAAAATTTTGCATTTTCCGTCGAAACCTGTATGTATATCCATTTGTCTCCAAATTGCATTACCCCTTCTTGGTTCTTCAGTTTGTTTTTTTGTCTAAGAGTGTACATTTATTAAATATTTGTTGACATAGTTTAGAGTACTACTCTCGCATCATCTTCGGAGTAAAGCGTTGATCTTTGTACGGTTTTTATAAGAACTCATTTTGTAAAGCTATTCTCACACAGATTCATACAAGCGAATTTAAGCAATATAAGTATAGCCTATCAAGACTTCTTGGCACCTTATATAACAATACTATATCATGTATTTTTATATAACAATATCGTTTTATGTAAAAAAAATATAAATAAAAATATTAGAAGTACAGTAACCATCACTTATAGTGATCAGTGGTTATAAGAATCAACCGTTTATAAGAATCAATATCGCAAAAACAAAAACAAATGTATTATTTCCATGTTAAAATTTTCGCGTTAAAGAATCAATCCACCGGTCTTAAGAATCAGCTTACATTCTTCGCTTTCCTTTCATTTTTCCAAAAAAGCCACTTAAACACTCAAAAGGCATGAAGTTCTTTCTTTCTTTTTTTTTAAAGAAAGAGTGATAAGATGGGATGGAATACAGTCGTAAAATGCGCTTCTTTCTTTGTTAGACATAACATTATAGTTTCGCCTTAAACGCTTTAGCACAACACCGTCCTATTAGCTTGACCCGGGGACATATTTACCAGTCCGGGTACGATTACAATTTTCTCCACTGACAAACAAAGACAGGTACACTTTTTTCCCACCTCCAACATCCTAGATGCAGCTTCCTGGACTGTGAAACACATAAATCTTCGAAGTGTCCACTATCACTTAGGCAAACGTGACATTAGTAGATTCAGCACGTTATCAAACCGTGAAACGTAAGCTAGAAGGTGAATCTTCGTCTGAGACTATTGGTATTGTAAGAGGTATAAACAGCCTCCTGAAAACTTCATTACGTCAAACTACCATAGAAAACTTTTTCTTGCTCCCTTCCTGTAGTTGAAATGTTAAAACTGTTAAGCAGGTATGTTGTAACAAATATTGGATTTTATTCATCCCTTACTATAATTATGTGTATCTACTTATAGGTCTAGATATTAAGTTGTATTTTTAAAATTATAAAAAATAACTTTAATAAAGATAACGTAAATTAAAGAGTATTTTATGGTAAATTATCTAATATATATGTATATATAGGTGTGTGTGTGCCAGTCCAAAAACCTAAATTTCGGCTATAAGAATGAACCGCTTATAAGAATCAAAAACAGTAATAGCAAACGTGATTCTTATAAGCGGAAATCACTGTATGTTATAGAAAATTTAAAGCATATTTTTCAAATAACTACAGTCGAACCCGTTATAGTGAACCTGGTATATAACGAACGAAAATTTTCGTCCGCCGTTTTCTATTGCATTTATTGCCAATTTATCCTTTTATAGCGAACCTCCGAAATCTTAAGAATCGGCCTAGTAAGGAACCTTTTTTTCAGTCGATTTCTGAATTTTTAAAATAATTTTAAACTTTTTAAGAATGTTAAAGATACAACGAATGTTGAAGAAGATGATGAAGATTTACCTATCGCGATGTGGATAGAACAGCACAAAATTTCATCATTCTCAGATTGTGACATGCAATTGCCCGAAACACGTGATGATGAAGTCATTACATTTGAAAATCCGACTGATGAAGATATTGTGGAAGAAATTACAATGAATCATTCCGAAATCGAAGATTCTGCTTCTGATGCTGATGAAGTGGAGCACACAAATGACGAAATCCCCTCCATCTCAGATGCTACAGCAGCGATGAGTGTAATTAATAAGTTTTTGTCTACACAAACAGTGGAAGAAAGAGTGTTGGAGTCATTTAATGTATTGGACAAAGAAATCCATAAAACGTTTTTGAAATCGGCATCACGTGAGCAGAAGATTACAGATTATTTCTGTATCAAAACAGTGAGCAACAATTGAAAGTAAAATGAATTTATTCCCATTTGTCTTCATTTTTAGTTAATTTAATTAGCATTGTGTCAGTTTAATGTAATCAATTTTAGTCAATTTAATTCGTTAATGATCATTTTTAACAAATTTATCATTTTTTTAATACACCATTATTGAATACACATAGCAACTAGGGAGTTATATATTTTGTGCACTCTTAACATTTTTCTTAATTGTTCCGATATAACGAACCACAGCATGCAGCGAACAAAACCTTTGGTCCATTGAAGTTCGTTATAACGGGGTTACACTATAATTCAATGATATAAATTTACTTCAAAGTATTCGCCACCAACAATTTGAGCACCTCTGATGTTGATCGCACAGACAGGTTCAGCTAAATGAGGCTGTCTTAGAAGCAAGAAATCAACAAGAGTCCAAACCAGTGGTTTGGCGAAAAAGATATATTAATTAGATGATTAGGCGCCAAATGTAATTACCCTCTGAAGTTAAAGCATTGAATAGATATGTTTCTGAGTTAAAATATGTTAATCTTTGAACACGAAGTCAGGCAATAGTGTTGTGCATTTCAGATATAACTTGATATATTCCGCATTCTTTAGTTGTTGTTGTTGTTGTTGTTTATAATGTCCCCAGGCCGTAAGTTTCAGACCAGGTTCATATAGGGTTATGGCTGAAGTGTGCGGCTCCGGTTTATATAGCCTCACAAGGGTTGGAGACCGTCTTAGCTAGTTGCCACCTCAATTTTGACCGAGCACATCCAGGGGCGACATATGGGCGGATCGCACCCTCTCTGACCTCGTAGAGTTACTTTCTGGTCTACGGATTTAACGTGCCCATATTCGACCTAGACATGGAGGCATTTAACGGCGCGTGTCGGGATTCGATCCGAGCACCCTCAGCACCGAGAGCCGGTGCGCTACCACAAGGCTATCTCGAGCCCACACGTAATTTAGTTGATTTCAAGAGCAAGGTGATAAGTAGGGGTACGTAAATTTCGCATAAAAGATATCAAAATTTCGCAAAAAAAAAATAATTACAATATACAAAATTTCGCATTTATTCGCAAAAAAAATATTATATATATATATATATATATATATAATATTTTTTTGCGATATATATATAATATTTCGCATTTATTAAAAAAATCACAATTTTACTTACATGGTTAGGTAAGTATTAAAATGATTAGTTATTTGCTAACATTGTAGTAGTCTCCACATTCTATTCCTAAAGTTTTTAGCAATAAGTAATTTGCAAATTTCGAGAGATTTCTCCGTTCAAGACCGCTGATGGTCTTAGTTAAGCAATTATGACAATAAATTATCACTATCATTACCCAATTTCGCTTAAAAAGCCGTTTATCACAAAGTTTTAGCCGAAAAGTAGTAAAGAAATAATTTTCGCATTTATTCGCTCATATCGGCAAATTTCGCATTTATTCGCATCTATTTCATAAATACGAAAATTACGTATCCATAGTGATAAGTCATTTAATTGCTATTTGATTTATAGCTGAGCTATTTAAAACGGAAACTTTGAAGAAACAAGTCACCAAGGTTCAAAGTTGATATTTCTTTAAAATATTTATTAATTGAGTTTTTGAAGACGTACTAGTAAAAGATCGAAAATTTCTAACTTAAACACTTCCGAAATTATTTTTTACTTCATCTCTCTTCCCATTTTCAGTAAATTGTTAAATAAATCTGCGCTAGTGCTCGGAATGTTAAAAACACTTTTCCCTTTGGAGTATAAAGGTGATTAATGGCTCAGCGCGGAAAATTATTTAAAATATTAAGACGCTAAGAATAACTCTAAAAAAATTCTTCCAACACAAAAGCCGTGTTCTTTTATTTTACAAACTGCGAGGGAAAAACATACAGTGCTATTATAGAAATGTTTGGAAATCTTCTGCATCTTAATAGAACCTATTAGGCAGTAAATTGCATTCAAATATTTGCATAATGATATTTTTAACGTCGTTGTTTCGTTTATTTACTTATGCATTACAGCGTTTATGTTTCATTTACTATAAACGGAAAACCGTGTAACTCACTGGGAGATTGAAAACAAAAAAGTGCTTAAAATAAAGAGGCATGTTCCATTTTAGCGTTAGAAATCTGTTTTGTGTTCTTTATGGCATACGAAAATTGAGTAATTTTCTACAGATTTAACGGAGAGTTGTACGTAAAAACAGAAGATTTCGGAAAGAGAAAAGCACTGGAGTTAACTGATTGTTTGAACAATGAGGCTTAACCTTTTCCTTACGGGGTTGGATAGCATGTATCCCAAGAATACGGGCCAAAGAATGAACGAACACACACACACACACATATATATATACATACATATACATATATATGTATATATATATGTATATATATATATATAAGTATATATATATGTATATATACATATATGTATATAGATGTATCTGTATATATATATATATATATATATGTATATATGTATGTGTATATACATATGTATGTGTATGTATATGTATATATATACAGATGGTGGACAAAATAATACGAACACCTGTGAAATAATGGAAAATCTTTATTAATAGAGGGTTGGACCACCCTTTGACTGAAGTACAGATTTAATGCGACGTGGGATAGATGCATAAAGGTAATGGACAATATTTAAAGGAATATTACGCCACTTCTCTTGCAGAGCGATCTCTAATTCCGAAAGTCCGGATGGAGGTGGAAATCGGGAACGAAGTTTGGACTCCAAATATTGCCATAAATGTTCAATAATATTCAAGTCCGGAGACTGAGGGGGCCAGGCGAGATGTTCAACTGCATCGTCATGCTCTTCGAACCATTATTGAACACACCTAGCAGTGTGGATAGGGGCGTTGTCGTCTTGAAAAAGCGGTCGCTCTCCAGTGAATACAGTCTGGACAAAAGGATGGACATGATCCCCTAGAACGCTTAGATAGTGATTGGATTTGATCCTCCCATGCAGAATAACAAGGGGCCCAAGACCGCTCTAAGATATCGCACCCCATACCATCATGGAGCCACTCCCATGCTTCACAGTCGGCAAGAGGCATTCAGGATGAAACGCTTCTTTGGGCGTTCTCCAGACATAATCGCGTCCGGTCGTCTGAAATAGGGTGAATGAAGATTCATCTGACCATATTACCTGTTGCCACTGCTGTGGGGACCAGCCTTTGTGATCTCTGCATCATTGGCGTCGCTTGAAAGCATTAGTTGCTGTCACCAAGGGTTTACGAATTGCCACTCTGCCATAAATGTTCGCAGCATGAAGTTCCCTTTTGACAGTTTTTGTTGAAACGGGGTCCTGGAGATGACTGTTCATTTCGGATGTTATCTCGGATAACGATTGCTTGTGCTTTCGGGCTACTATACGCTTCAAGACCTGTCTATCCCTATCAGCAAGCTTGGACTTTCGGCCACTGTTGTGCTTTCAAGACGTCGTCTTACCCTGTTTCGTGTACACTGTCATAACGGCTGATACCGTACTCCTTGCAAACCCCAAAATGTTTGCTGTTTCCGTAACCGATGCTCCACTTAAACACGCTCCAACTATCATTCCTCTTTGGAACTCTGACAGGTCTGACAATTCAACTCATCACAAACAGTTCGATAGAAGCATGCAACGTAGGTGACTGCTGTTGAGAGACTGATACCTTCCTCTTCACGCTCACTAGGTGGCAGATTTCTGTTGCAGGTGACGAGGCTGTACTGCAGGTGTGAAATGCGTCATACTTTTTCACAGGTGTTCGTATTATTTTGTACTCCATTTGTATATATATATATGTATGTGTGTATGTATATATATAATGTATATATACATATATGTATATATATGTATATATACATACATATATATATATATATATATATATATATATATATATATATATATATATATATATATATGTATGTGTGTGTATATATGTAATAATTTCATACACGGGATGTTAGATGACAGGAAGGAGCATCAGGGACAAGCCAACGCAGCGTCCCAGGCCATCTTGCTTTAAGCTGTAGTCGTAGCTGGCATGAGTAACGAGTGGCTGGCACAGCAAATAAATTTAAAGTTCACCACCAGAAAGGAAAGACGAGAAAACACGATCCTGCAGTTAGCTGGTTATAAAAGTCCTTTATTTACCACGACTCACATGGCACAGTCTGTAGTTATTTCAGCATTTCACATATTTAAAGAGGATAGCACAGGATAAAACAAAAGACAAAGGAAAGCAGGGCACCCAAATTATACATCCTATCAGTCCCGTGGCAAACATACAAAAGGCACATCACGGCTAGCCAGGTACGGGGCCCCTACCAGCGGCAGGACCGCTGAAAATACTCACGGAAAGCTGTTCATGTGTCCTGGCTGAGAGCAGACACACAAAAGCTACAGAGGCGCGAAATCTCTCGCCCGAGTACGGGTCCATTAAACATCTAATTGGTCAGATCATGACACCTGATTATATCGCGTCATATGGGGTGATGTTTCTCGAATGTTCCACGAGGTTCGATCTTATATAACTGTTGGCCGCACGTGGCGTTTAAGGGGGATCTAATAGATTACTTTGGTTGGATATAGGTCAAAATCAGAAATGAGGGACGGTGTTCTGTTGCGATAAGATGAAAGAATTTGGATTGACGTTTTTAACGATGACGGAAAGATTTGAAATTTATTTCATATATATATATATACTAGCGGACCCGACAGACGTTGTCCTGTTCAAACGTTGTAATTCTAGCTGAAGTACCCGGCGATGCCCGGAATTTTAAGAATATTTGTTAACCAAAATCAATTTAAAAAGTAAACACAGTATAAGTAACATAGAAAAGATTTACCCTTTATCATTGGAGCAAAAAATTCTGAAAAGTAAAACATAAAATATATAAATTTATAATAAACCTATAAAAATCCATTATAAAACTAAACGCAGTATAAATAACATAGAAAAAAAAAGCATACGAAATGTTATACATATTAATAATATGAAAACCCAATTAAAATGTATAAATGCATAATAAGCTCCTCAGATTTCAGCTATATTCGGTATTTCATCATAAAAAAGCTGAAAAAAAATAAAAATAAATAAAAATAATAATTTTAAAAATCATTAAATAAAATTAAAATTAAAATTAAAAAATAATAAAATAAAATAAAATAATAATTTTAAAAAAATAATAAAATAAAAGCTGAAATAACAGGTCTAGCAAAAGTTGCACAACTCTGGATTCGAACACGGGTCGAGAGCACGGTACTTTCCGAATGGGCGACCTTCCGAATGCGCCACAATTACACGGCGTTCTACTGAGTAAAGTGAAACATATTCGCTATTGGAAAGTTGTGGGCTGGTGATTATAAATGTCAGAGGAGTTTTTAGTCAGAAATAAGTTAGCAGGATAGAATCTTAGTCTTTAGCTCTTCAATAGGCACAAAGATATAGGCGAGGGGGACTGCAGTAGCGATTAAAAAAGATATCGTGTCACTTAGCGTGGTTGATTCGAATTTTCCATCGCGTGTCGAGAATATCAATATGCCGTTGGATCTGATCTATTTTAGAGTATAAAATCTGACTTCAAAGATTATTTTTTTCATTTATTATTCTGGTTTAATATATGACTGGAAACTTTTTGATTTTCTTTATTTATATCTTTTCGCTCGCTGTTTACTAAATAAACCTAACGTGGACGCCATTATCCAGAGGGGTGATTCCACAAACTGTAACAGTTTCCATTTACCGGACGCACCCCCTTATAAATTGTTGGATTTTTATTAATTAATTAAAAATATAAAAACATTTTCTATCGGATCAAATTGTGAATCTAAACCATTCTCGAATCAACTTAATCGCACACACAAAATTTCATAAAAATCAGTCCAGTCGTTTAGGAGGAGTTCAGTTACATACACACGGACAGAAGAAATATATATATAAGATATATATATATATATAATCCCATTAATGGCCGTTCTTACAAAGGGGGTATCAAATTTTCCGTTCTAAAGAGGGAATCGGAAAAATGAGCCCCGTAAGCTAAAGGTTAAAGAATCTCCGAATAATTTCTTGTTAATTTGAAATATCGAACAGTAAAGAAATTGTTTGGATCTGATAGGTGAGCTATGAGACGCTTTAATAAAAAGAGTTAGTTTAAGCTTAATTTTCACGATCAAGAATATTTTAAATTTGGGAATAGTAATCAATCGTCAAGGTTATCAACTACTTTAGCCAAATTTACAAGTTATCAATTCTATATCCTCCATGGAAAGCAAAGTTATTGTAAGCACAAGAATGATTTTGTACCGATTTAATGGCGAGTGGTAAAGGAAAAGAGAAGATATCGAAAAGAGAAAATCCCCTTAATTAATTGATTGTTTAAACAATGATACTAAAGGAATCTCTTATTAACTTCTTGTTAATTGGAAACGTCCTCGAAATGTAAAGAAATTGTTTAGATCTAAAAAATGAGACGCTACGATAAAAACAGTTTAATCTCAATTCTAACGATTACAAATATTTTTAAAATGGCTATTGTAAATAAAGAGGCAAGTTATTAATTACTATTGTCAAATTACCAGGTTATTAAATTCATATTCTCTCCGAAAAGCAAAGATATTGTAAGCACAGAGTGATTTTGTACACATTTAATGGCGAGTTGTTAATGAAAACAGAATATATCGGAAAGAGAAAAGCAATGGAATTAATTGATTGTTTGAACAATGAGGCTGAAGGAATTTCCAATTACCTCTTGTTAATTTGAAATGTCTTCGAAAAGTAAATAAATTGTTTAGATATGAAAAATAAATTATAAGACGATATATTAAAACAGTTTAAGCTTAGTTTTCAATATAACAAATATTTTAAAAATAGCTATAGTAATTAATGAGGAAGATTATGAATTACAATAGCCAAATTAACAGGAAATTAATTTTATATCTGCTGGAGAAAGCAAAAACATTGTAATCACAAGAGTGATGCGGTACAAATTTAATGGCGAGTTGTTAATGAAAACAGAAGATATCGGAAAGAGAGAAGCAATGGAATTAATTTATTGTTTAAACAATAAGCCTGAAGGAATTTCCAATTACCTCTTGTTAGTTTGAAATGTCTTCGAAAAGTAAATAAATTGTTTATACCTGAAAAATAATTGTTTAGACCTGAAAAATAAATTATAAGACGATAGGATTAAAAACAATTTAAGCTTAATTTTCACAATCACAAATATTTTAAAAATAGCTATAGAAATTAATGAGGAAGATTATTAATTATAATAGCCAATTTAACAGGTAATTAATTCTATATCCTCTGTTGATAGCAAAGATATTGTAATCACGAGTGATTTTGCACACATTTAATGGCGAGTTGTTAATGAAAACAGAAGATATCGGAAAGAGAAAAACAATGGAATTAATTGACTGTTTAAACAATAAGTCTCAATGAATATTTTATTAACTTCTTGTTAATTTGTAATGTTTTCGAAAAGTAAATAAATTGTTTATATCTGAAAAATAAATTATGACACGATGTATTAAAAACAGTTTAAGCTTAAATTTCAAGATCACAAATATTTCTAAAATAGCTATAGTAATTAATGAGGAAGATTATTAATTACTATAGCCAAATTAACAGGTAATTAATTCTATATTCTCTGCGGGAAGCAAAAATCATTGTAAGCACAAGAGTGTTTTCGTACACATTTAATGGCGAGTGATGAAGGAAAACTGAAGATATCGGAAAGAGACAGTCACTGGAATTAATTGATTGTTTAAACAATGAGGCTGAAGGAATTTCCAATTAACCTCTTGTTAATTTGAAATGTCTTCGAAAAGTAAATAAATTGTTTCGATCGGAAAAATAAATGATACGATGTATTAAAAACAGTTTTAGCAAAATCTTCACAATCACAATTATTTAAAAAAACATTTATATTAGTTTATTAGACGGTAATTCATTATGACGTAAAAAGTCTCGAATTAGCTGATTATGAATTTCATATCTCTTCTATAAATGGAAATATTTTAAACACTAATTGAAATTCTATATAGATACATAGATTCCGCCGGGATCCTCAAATATAAATGTAAAAAAAAAATGTAAAAATAATATAGTATTCTGGTTTTTATTATGAAAAATTTAAGGTTATAGAAAATAAAAATAAAAATTAATGAAAAGTATTTTCAAAATGCAATTATATTCTGTATGATAAGTTAAATAATTCTACTAAAGAAATTTCTCATTAAATTATTGGTCTGATCTATTCTTCAATCTGGTAAAAATCATGTTTATAAAACTTTTAGAGGACTCTTTGATTTTTTAAATCTTCGTAATAATTCAAATTAACTTCGAAATGCAATCAAATCTTTACATTCTTACAAATCACTTTTAAATCTGATTTTTAGCTGATTAGACAGTGTCATGAAGACGAAACTATATATATATATATATATATATATAATAGGCTTAGCGTGCTTCTAACTTTTTTTTTTTTTTTTGGGGGGGGGGGGGGGGGCATGAATTAAATTCAGTTAGGACCCTCCTGTACGCATTGACTGCCAGGCGGTCCTTAAAATATGAAATATTATGATTTTTTAAAAATTGAATAACAATAGAATTGATGTTTAAGTAGTATTCAAAAGTTATATAATGATAAAAATAAATATAATGTAAATAAAATCAGAAAAAAATATAGCATCGATTTTTTGCTATGGATCATATATTATTGCTAAAATCTATGTTAAGGCTAAAGACATAAATCGGAACCTTCAGTTTCACAGTTTGAAAAAGGTGGAAAAATCCATCTTTCATAAAAGTTTTCTACGATTTACCGATTTTAACTGAACTTCTATTAACGTTTTAATTTATTTCAAGTTAAGTGGGGGGGGGCACGTGCCACCTGTGCCCCCTCGACGCTACGCCTATGTCTATACATACATACATACATACATATATATATATATATATATATATATTATATATATATATATAAATATATATATATATATAACCTTTAGAAATAATCCTACATAATTTTTTATAAGTAGGCCATTTTTCGAAAACTTTATAATTCAATTCGTTTTTAACGGATTGAATTACTGTAGGAAAGTATGCTTAACTCAATTAAAAAACGGAGATATTAAAAAACGGAGATTGTTAATTTTGATCCTACGCCACTCCTATCTGTCAAAAATCTTTCTCAATCTCCTACGAGGATATAAAGAAGTGATCACATATGTTCGGATAAATGTTGCAGGCAAGCGATGGGCAATTTATAACAGGGAGCAGTGATTAAGGCAGATTGATGCACCCCTTGTCTATCTGCACATTTAGTTCATTTGCTCAAAGAAACTGAGTAGAAAGGAATCATCAGTGTCCTCGATAAATATGTTAAGCGATTACGTGTCATGTGTTGGAAGGTAATGATCAAAGGGCAGTGCTTTGAGTTGAACGATTTCTTAATTTGTATTAGACTATTTTTCTGATGAGAGCTTTAGACCTGCGTAATAAGTTTTTAGTCTATATTTTTGTTTATTCATTCCTTAGCTATACACTCTAATACTCTAGCAATCAATTATGATCTGTTTCTCAAATTATAGTTTTAATTTATTAACATAAGACTAAGTTTAGAAAAACATATTTATTTTTTAGATTATTGGATTATTAAAACATATTTCAGCATTAGGTAATTTTGCCAGTGAGAATGCTAGACAACAGTAATCAGACATTAGGTTATTTGTTAATTCATTCTTATGTTGTACACTCTAATAAAGTGGCAAAAATTGCGATTTATTGCTCGAGTTAGCGTTTTAATTTCTTATATTAAGACTAATGTTCAAAGAACATATTTCTTTCTTACATTATTAGAAAAGACAAAATATTTCTGTATTAGGTTATTTTGCTGGTGAGAGTGCAAGACATGAGTAATCAGATATTGATTACATATTTATTTATTCACTCCTAAGTTGTACATTCTAATTGAGTGTATACAAATTTCGACTTGTTGATCGAGTTATAGGTTTAATTTCTTACCATAAGACTAAATTAAAAACAACTGATTTCCTTATAGAAGTCCTCGAAAATATTGCAAAACCGTTAGCCTTTTACGTATTTCATTCAAATCATTGTTTTCTTCATTTGTATCGTATATATATATATATATATATATATATATATATATATATATATATATATATATATATATATCTGTGTGTGTGTGTGTGTGTGTAATATCTTAAATATTATGCCCTCCATTATAGCATTTAAATTCCCTTTCCGAAATACAATCTCCATAAATATTAATTTATCGCTTTAAACTCCTTAGCCACAGAACTTCCCATGAATCGCATGCCTTTGCATTTCTACGCGTGTATGGAATTCAGGAGTTGGTTAGCATCGCGAGCCCCAAAATCTGATGACCCTACAAATAATAACCAAATGTTTTTTTTCACCCTCTCGCGTTTAATGTTGAAAGGTATTATTATTCCAGAGCCGTTCTTCTGAAATGAAGGGATGTACTTTTGTTGCTCTAATAAACGATTCGACCCGACTGCTTACAAATTTAATTTTATTCCTTTCAAGCTGAATCTTACTCCAGCCATGTAAATATGAGCTAGTTTTCCCTCTCAGGGTATAATTTAAGGACGTGATGTAATGGGTATATTACATATATATATATATAATCTATTTTAAAATTGTAGATTTTTAGAACTACAGCTTGATGTCTGTTTTATATTCTCTTACTAAATAACGTCTTTAATTCCAGGTCTATGCTATGTTTTCTCGGAATAGATTCTGTTTAATCTTTGTTGTTCTACTCTTTTCTCTTGAACAGAAATCCCCTTTAATTTGTTACAGAAATCCTTATCATTTATTTCAACAAAAAGAGTTCATACGCGGCATTATTATGATCTCAAACTGCAAATGATCTTGGTTACAGTTACCGAAAGATAAATGATATACTCCCAGTTGTTCCCCCGAAATACACTTCGATTATTGTTATGGAGCTAAACTAAAATACAATATTATATATTTGTGAATTCATTCCTTTCAAGTGCCTTATATAATTTTTTCGAGGTAAATAATGGCGTCATTTTCAATACTCGGAGAAGTTTATTTTGACAAGAATTAATTCTATTCGAATGCTTTTACTTCATTTAGCATTAAAAAAGGGCAGTCAAAACGTTATCTATAATGTCTTAGGACCCTCAAATGACTATAAACTACCAGAAAAACACTAAATAAAAGGTATAGTTTTTTATGCCCCCTGGTTGGAGGTATTCTAGACCAAGTCCATATAGTCTTGCGGGATGAGGGGTGCGTTTCCAGTTATCAAACACTGGTTATCAAAAATTAAGGAAAAGTCACAAACATAGCGATTACTCAAAAAGTTACGCGTAGAATTTAATGAAACTTATACACATTATACAACACATAGGTAGGTATAAAATAGCATAAAAAGAAATTGCCAGACAATTATGGTGTTATAGAAACTAGCATACGTATACAATGAACAAATCGGATGTGTCAGTTTGGTATAGAAAAAGTACCTTTAATATGGCGTATGAACCCCCCCCCCACTAGAAACAATACGGCACATACAACGATATGTGTGATGCTGTCAATTATGCGGTCTATGAGTTCGGTAGGAAGTGAGAGCCATTGCTCTTGCAAAGCAGTTGAAAGCGTGGCTAGGGTCCTAGGAGGAGGATTGAGAGCAGATATACGTCGTCCTGAAGCGTCCCAAACATGCTCGATAGGATTCAGGTCCGGTGATCGAGCTGACCACTGCATGCGCTGAATTGTTTCCTGCTCAAGATAAGCATCTACGATGCGAGCCCTGTACGGTCTCGCGTTATCGTCCTGTAGCATGAAAGCATCACCTATTGCCCAGGCATAAGTGCGCACATAAGCATCAAGGATATGTCATCTCTATAGGTGTGAGCATTCACATTTCCACGAGGAAAAACATGGAGGTCTGTGCGTGCACCCAAAGAGATAACACCCCAAGCACAGACACTGCCTGATCTGTAAGCATCTCTTTCACGGATGTGTGATGGATGAAAACGAATTCCGGGTTCTCTCCAAATCAAAAAATGCCTACTATCGCTTTCGAGGCTAAACCTGGACTCATGCGTAAAGAGACCAGCCCTCCATTGATCACGCGTCCAGTGGACATGTTGACTTGCCCACTTCAAAAGTTCCAGCCTATGGCGTGACGTGGGCGGGACGCAAATGGCTGGGTGTTTCTCAAAAAGACCACCTTCGTGAAGCCTTCTACGCATGGTTGACGTTAATACCAACCTTCCGGAGCTTGCAGCTCGGGAGGATCTGAGTTCAGACGGAGTTGCGGTTCTATTCCTTCGGGCGCATAATGACAAATATCGGTCATCGGCACTCGTCGTAGGGTATGGTCGTCCTTGGCTGAACCTTCTGGATGCCGAATCCGTGGTTAGAAATTGTTGCCAAAGTCTATGAACCACAGACGGACTCACATTTAGCCATCTGGCCACTTCTGTCTGACTTTGTCCTGCTTCTAGTCTCCCAATAGCTCGCCATCACAGTTGTTCAGTCAAATGATGCCTGGAGGTCATTGTTATAATTTGGCTATGCCAGATGTCTAATCTCAGCCTCGCAGCGACAATTGTCGCCTTGCTCTGAGACATGCACTCTTATGTTCCTCGCAAATGACGTATTCCGACTGCAGCGACACTATTTTGCATATTGTAGTATTGTTCAGCACCTTTTACTTAGCAATATACTCAAATTTTAAACGGATTGGCCTAGTTTTGAACATGTTATCCCTCTTTTTGTGATTTTTCCTTAATTTTTGATAACTGGTGTAGCACCACAAGGAATTGAGTTTGATTTAGCCAGGTGCGACCTCTATTTTGACCAATCAAGCCCCAGCAGTGACATCTGAAGGGATCGTACCCTCTCCCACCTTCTCTGACCACAGAGAGGGACTTTTCGGTTCACGGATTTAACACGCCCATATCCGGCCTAGACACGGAGGTTTTGAATAGCGCTTGTCGGATTCTATCCGAGCACCCTCAGCACCGAGACTCCGAGGCGCTTCCACTAGGCTTCCTGAAACCCCACCAAGGAAAATTAAATGATTTCAGCTATCAAATATTTCTAAATAAATGTTCTATTTTTATCTGTATCTATATCCATCCCTAATTCTATAGGAGGATTTTTCTGTCACGTGCAAAATACCCTAACAGAACGACAGAAAAATTCGAAATATACCGGGTGATTGAGAAGTCAGCAAACATTTAAAAAATCCGATTTCAGTCAATAATTTACCTGTAGCAATGGAATTAATATAGACACAACAAAGTTTTTTTAAGGCCTGAAAAAATGTACGCAATTAATTACAAATACTTCCACCAGATGACGCTATCACAAGAGACATTAAGATATTCCAAATATACTGGGTGATTAAAAATTCAGTAAACAGTTCAAAAATCCATATTTCGGTGAATAATTCATGTGCTGCAATGCAATAAGTATAGACACAATGACGGGGTTTTTATGGCCTAAAAAATGTACTTAATTAATTGCAAATACTACCACCAGATGACACTATCTAAAGAGACATTAAGATAATAATGCTTCACAACAATGCTTTATGAGGTACGGTCAACATGGAAAGTTTCTTGCCGCTACTAACTATTATGACTTTACAGTGACTTTTATAGCAGCTACATTTCTAGGTACGTAAATGACGGTGAAGCGCCATCTAGTGGACACATTTGTAATTAATTAATTTTTTTTCTGGTCTTAAAAAAACCATTAAAAAATTTGTGTATAATTATACAATCTTTTCGGAAATAATTAACTGATCTCACACATTCTTTTATTTAACAATCCAACAATTATAATTTATTAGCTTTAACAACCTTCTGTTCTTATTATGAAATTCTGCTTAAATGTATCCCATCCTAGCATAAATGTTATGTATTTGTCTGTCAAGTCATACTCCTCTAATATTATTTACGATTCAAGTTTATACTTTAAAATCAAATTCAAGGAGAGAGCTCAATAACTTTTAACGTATTTATATAAACAACTTGCGCCCAATGGAAGAAATGTTTGAAATTTAGATGTGTCCTGTTTACTGAAATTCTGTTTGATATTATACACTGACATCTTGACATGCATTCTTTGACAACCTCTTATTTCTCATGAAACGGCAATAGGGATTGAAGTCTAAGTCGCGCTACTTTTATTTTGGGCATGTATATATATATATATATATATATATATATACAGAGGCTGTTCACACATTTTTTAGACGATGTATAATGTATTCACCAAACTAAATTACATAAAATTCTTGTGTTTTAAATGTTCTATTTGACATCCCTTATTCTGAACTATCTTTCGACACAGCAATTTCCAGGATAATAATGCCTTTTGAAGTGTCAGAAGAGGTATTCCAACCCATTCCTCCTGAACAGCTTTCCAGAGTCCTGTAAGTGATTTGGGACGACGTTTGGATAATGCAGATTTTAAAAGTCCAAAAGCACAAAAATACATAGGTGATACATCGGGAGATTTAGTAGGGATATCAGTGAATGCTTGATACCAGTTTTTTGTTACATTTCTTTTAGGAAATTTACAGTGGACTTTGATGTGTGACTGCTAGCTTTGTACTGGCAGAGTCTCACAGATTGATGGCCCTGTGGGTAAAGCGATAGTATTTCATTCAGAAAAATTGGCGATAAAATATGTTCCTGATAGTATTTGGAGTTAATCTTGACATTTTTTCCACTCTCTTTATTTTTAACTTGCCATTATAAGAAAAACCAGCAACAATCATGAATCCATTAGAAAAACTTTCTTTCGATTCTTTGAACCATGTACTTAAATTTTTTTCTCCCCTTTTATGATAATAAATGGCTCTTTTTTTGTTGCAATCATTTAAATACACCCATGATTCATCTATTGTGACAATTGTTTTCCATTTTTCTTTGGATAAGTGTTTCTCATATAAAATTCTGCAGCGTATCCTGCGTTCAGCGATATGGTTTGGAAGAAGACGATGCACATTGCGTTTTTTCGCTTTCTTAAGATTTAAATCAACGTTTATCATTTTGTTTACAGTGGACACCGAGCATTTTAATGATTTTGCAACTGTCCTTTGACTAGGGGGATTTTCTTTTAACATTAAACAACGTACCTTTGCAATAGTCGAAGATGTCCGTTTTTTCCTTGGATACTTGTTTGGAATTTTTGTCCCACTTGAGGCTCCAATTTGACGTTTTTTTCCTTTCTTGTTGACGATATTACCTATCGACGCTTTAGATATCAGAAACCCATGACTCTCACATCGTTTTTGGATAACGGAGTATGCATATTTCTCTTCGGAAAGAGCATAAATGTAGCCTTCGAACCACTGCTTTGTTAAAAACGCCATTTTGAATAAAAACAAAACTTTCAAGCCGTAGACGATAATTTTGACTTTTAAAAACATAGTACAATTGCAATTATTTCTTTTACAGCAAACGTTTTTTTATTACCGCTTACCAAAATCGTCTAAAAAATGTGCGAACAGCCTCTGTATATATACATATATATACAGAGGCTGTTCACACATTTTTTAGACGATGTATATGGTATTCACAAAACTAAATTACATAAAATTCTTTTTTTTAAATGTTCTATTTGACATCCCTTATTCTGAACTATCTTTCGACACCGCAATTTCCATTATAATAACGCCTTTTGAAGTGTCAGAAGAGGTATTCTATCCCATTCCTCCCGAACAGCTTTCCTGAGTCCTGTAAGGGTTTTTGGACGACGTTTGGATAATGCAGATTTTAAAAGTCCGAAAGCACAAAAATCCATAGGTGATACATCGGGAGATTTAGTAGGGATATCAGTGAAGGGTATGTATACCCTTCACTGATATCCCTACTAAATATCTTCCGTTCTGATAGGTAATGCATACTATCAGAACGGAAACACAGCAGCTTTTGTAACTATTTCGAAAATTGATGTATAAAATTCTTACAGCTTTCACGATAAAAATACCGTTTGTTGCATTTTTCTACAGATCTTTGTTTTCGAGATTTTTGACTTTGAAATCAGGGACTTCTTCGTTGGACACCCTGTATATATATATATATATATATATATATATATATATATATATATATATATATATATATATATATATATATATATATGTGTGTGTGTGTGTGTGTGTGTGTGTGTTTGTCTAAGCTGCTTGAGGAAATTTTAATTGAGACTTTTCTAGCAGTTCGGTGTTTAAAATGTTCAGTTTACATTAATTTCTCTGAGTACAATAATAATTAGAAGAATGTGGTGTGTGCAATTTTAAATTCAAACTAATTTATCCTGTTTTATCATTAGGTTAAAAGAACGTTATAACGAACATTTATTCTTGACAATACTTATCTTCATCATTTTTACCGGGTGCCTGAATAATTTCTCATGATTAGACATCCCTCAAGAACCTAAAATAATATTTATCAAGTGCTGTAAAGAGGTTATTTATCTTCCATACTTAGATTCTCCTTTGTACTTAACTTCCAAATTAGTAGTTGGACAGAGTTAAACTATAATAAATGACAGCTTATTATTTGCTTATTCAGAGTGCTTAAGGAAACCAACGGTAAACAAAAAGTGAATAGCTTATTTTTAAGAGCTTCGAAATTGCTCTTTTCAGATATTTGCATAGAGAAAATTTCTCACTTTAATCGAGGTAAAATGAGAAGTTTATTAGACTTAGAGGAATGTTAAGGATGGATCAAATGAAAAATTTACTCTTCATAAGCCATGTTGTTTTTGCGAAATTTGATTTTTAATAAAAAGATTTTTAACGAAATATCCTTTCGTTCTAAACTTGAAATACGTGATAACTGAGGTTTTGAGGAACAAATTGATTACAATTCCTGTATTGGACTTATTTAAGCCACACACACACACACGCACACACATATATATATATATTGTGTATATATATATATATATATATATATATATATATATATATATATATATATATATATATATATATATATATATATTTAAATTTTTAAAAGAAAATAGAAAATGCTGATTATACAAACATGAAATAACTTTCCAGGATTCTTTCCGTGTTTATTAGACATTTGTGTTCAGTGTTTTGATTAACTTGTTAAAATTCAGGAAAGAACTTTGGCAATATTCTAAAAATATATACTTTTAAATAAGTCTACAATATTAAAAACTACTATACTTATGCAATTAAAAAATCTGATTTTTAATGATTGAAAAATATTGATGATATTCGCAGGAAAGGAAGAATGTAATTTCTTATGATCTTGAAATTAGCGTTGGATGTCTTTTAAAACTCATAATTCTTCCTTAGAGTCAAAATTGGGAAACAAGGTTCTTGGTTAAAATTAGTCATATATATATATATATATATATATATATATATATATATATATATAATTATATATATATATATATATATATATATATATATATATATAATTATATATATATATATATATGTAGGAAGGAGTTAGTACTCCTTCCTTTAGAAGTGAATCATTAGACTTAATTATTTTGAACATTTAATTAAACTAGACGATGTTTACAAGACAGGACTAACACTTAGTATGAAATTAAAAAATAAACACAGAAGCATCAAAAGAGCTAAACATCGGGAGCTTGCAGAACAACACATCCGCTTCGTAATGTCACTAGTCTATCACACTGTTTGCGTGCCAAATCCTTCGCGCCGAAGTAGTAGGAGTGGAAGTTGTAGTAATAGTTCAGTTGTGTTGCCAAACTCACTCTCACACGGCCGTTCTGACTTTCCAGACGTCCGCGCCTGGGTTGTCAACAATAATTCTGAAAAGATAAAAAAAAAAAAAAAGAGCAGAAAAAGGAAAAATATTTCAAAAAATCAAGCAGTGTTCAACACAGTGGTATTGGTGTTCAGTTTCTGCACCACTGTTTCATTTTGTCCGCTGCAGTTGATGTTATGGTTGGACCATCGTGATGCCCTAACTTTCGAACTTCGTAACGATCGTTGGGGTTGATGTTCGTGATCTCATATGGTCCGAAGAACTTTGGTCGGAGCTTTAATCCGGTTCCAAATTGAGTTCGTTGTATTGCCACTTTGTCACCGATCTTGTATTTACAAGCCGGTTTACGCCGTTTGTTATATTGTCGTATGTTTTCTTCCTGTAAACGGAGGATATTTCGTTTAGCTTCGATACGTAACGCTTCTTTGTCATCAAGAATTCTTTGGTGGTGTTCCTCGTCAAGAAGATCTTTAATCTGTAGATCCTCTTGTTGTTTCATTTTAACACCAATTAAAAGTTGAAAGGGTGTGAATTTTGTACTGCGTGTGGTGGTACTATTTAAGATACGTTGCAATCTTGGGACATATTTAAACCATTTGTCAGGTTCATCTAGAGCTAACTTAGTTAAAACGGGAATAATTGTGCCATGAACACGCTCAACCTGACCGTTGCCACGTGGCACACCTGTTGCTATTGAAATGTGTTCAATTGACTGTTCCTGGCAGTAACTTTGAAATTCTGAAGATGTGAATGCGCTACCTTTGTCAGTAATGATTTTTGAAGGGTTGCCAAATGTAGTTTGTTGCAAGGATAATTTGTCTAAGGCATCTTTCGTAGAGGTGGACTTCACGGGATAGATCCATACAAATTTGGAAAAGGCATCAACTACTGTAAAAAGATACTTATAACATTTTTTTGTCGATGGTAAAGGTCCTAAAAAGTCGCAATGGTAACATTCAAGGGGTGCATCACCTTTTGGAATGGGATGAAGGTATCCTTCTTGTTTTCCAGATTTTCGCGAGGACAAAATGCAAGGAATACAGTTCGAAATAATTTCTTGAACTAATTTCTTAAGTTGAGGAATGAAAAATTCACGAGAAACAATTAATTCGGTTTTTTGTGAAGCAAAATGACCTTGTGAATGGGCGTTTAGCACTATTTCTTTCTGCATCATTTGTGGTACTACTAAAAGTTCGGCATCCTGATGAAGTTTATAAAGAATTCCGTTTTTAACAAAAAATTCATCAGAAGGTGTAGATTCAAGCATAGATTTAATTTGAGATATAAATTCATCCTGGTCTTGGGCATTTTTCACCTTTTGAGTGATATCATTTGAGGTAATTACAAGAATGGGGTTACGACTTAAAGCATCAACATGTTTCATCTGTCTACCGGGTCGATGACAAACTTCATAATCAAAGTCTTCTAACATCAATGCCCATCGAGCAATTTTAGCTGGTAGGTCTTTTTTGTGCATCGTTTTTTGGAAAGCATCACAATCGGTGATAATTTTAAATTTTGTTCCCAACAAGTAGTTTCGAAATTTTTTTAGCGCTTCAATAACGGCAAGAACTTCCAGTTCATAACTATGATATTTTTCTTGTTGAACTGTAGTTTTACGGCTAAAATAATGAATAGGATGAAACTGTCCATCATCGGATTGTTGCAAGAGCACAGCGCCAAAACCTAAGGAGCTGGCATCAGTGTGGAGTTCTAATGGGTATCCCTGTTGAAAAACACGAAGAACTGGATTTTGTGAAAGAATGTTTTTCTGTTGTTGAAAAGCTGCTATTTGTTCAGGGGGTTTGGGAGCTTCAATAACTTGAAATTTTGGTTCAACCTTTTCACTTTTGACGGATTCATTCTCAAGGGCATCATCATCGGCATCAAATATTTTTGGTTCAAGAGTTGCTTTGATAGTTCCAATATCAAAAGCATTATCATCATCGTTATCATGAAGCAAATCTAAATCACTGGCATCAGCATCATCTAAATATTTTCCATCATCATTATCATGAAACAAATCTAAATCATTGGCATCATCATCATCATCATCACGTTCAAAATCAATTGGATTATCCATTTTCTCTACCCTAGAAATCTTATCTTGAGTAGATGTTAGAGGTTTTTCAGACATGCATATTTGGCCCTGATCTTGAATTTGTTTTTCTACAATTTTCTGTTCCGCAAAAGGGAGTCGTCGAGAACGTTGATTTACGGGGATTTCATCTTGTAATAAAATAGTCCTTTTAATTTCAGTGTCTTGAACTTTATGGGGTTTGTAGGAATTAACGATATTTTGAACTTCCTCACGAATTTCAGAATTCAAAATGTGTGAAAGATCAAATGGGAAAGCTTCGTCATCAGGAATATTAGCAATATTAACGAAGATGTTATTATCAAGAGTAAAACGAATACCGTCTTCATCAAATGTAAATTGGGTTTGCTGCAAAAAGTCGATTCCGATAATCACATCAAAAGGAATCAAGTCATCCTCTAGAACATGTATTTTAGCAGGTAAAGTAATGGTTTGAATTTCGATGGAATCCTGAAAGAATCCGATGCTGTGAACTTGGTTTTTGCCAATTCCTGAAAAGGGAATGTTGGTGGGCTGCAATGGTGGCGAACCAATTCTTCGATAGGTTTTCTCATTGATGAGGGTTGCCTGTGACCCAGTGTCACAGAGTGCTGTCAATTGAATTCCTGCAAGTTGAATGTCAACATGCATGGGATTTTTCGATGAAGTTTCAGGAGAAAGTGCATTTACAGTTTTATCAGAAATAGGTTTTTGAGAATCAGGTTTTGGTTTAGAATTTCGATAACTTTTAGGGCAATTAGCATGAACATGACCAAAACTTTTACATCCGTAGCATTGTTTACCATGTGACTTATTCAAACATTGGTTGCTTTTGTGACCTCTCAAGCCACAGGAAAAACATACTGGCTGTGTATTTGGGCTACGTGTATTATCGACTTTCACATTGAGGTAGGAAGCATCAATTTTTTTCTGATTATTTTGTCTGAAATTTTGTGATCTGGTAAAGATTTGTTCATAAATTTTCAACTTTTCCTTAAATTCAGGGACGGATTTACAACCGTAAAGAATAACTTTATTGTTTGTTGAATCAGGAATTCCGTTTATGACATACTCAAACAGAGAGGAGTCATCGAGAGAACCTTTGTGTGCCAAATCTCTCATAGCTAAGAAATATTCTTGTAGGGTTTCAAACGGTTTCATACGTCGAGATTCCATTAATTTATGTAACTGAATACCGTTAATTTTGTCCGAAAATTCGTCTAATAAATGGTGCTTCAATTGTTCCCAATTTGTAATTCCACGAATAGACCTAATTAAAGTTTGAGCGGGACCAGTTAAACATTTTCTAACAAAAGTAATTTGGTGAATTGGATTGTTTATCTGATATAAACAAAAAAGTTCTTCAACGTCAGATATAAAATTCTCAACACTGTAATTATCACGAGACGAGAAAGGTTTTATTAAATCAACAACGTCTTTCAGACTAAACAACTGGAAAGAGAGATTCGCAGTTTCAACTGAAGGCAATGAATTTTGATCTGATTCACCAACGGAAATGTGTGTATTTTGCTTATTCGAAGATTCTTTTGCGTCAATGGTGGGGGAAAAGGGAGATCTATTTTCCTCTATAACGCTGTTAGTTTGGGATGAACGTGCATCCGGAAGTGAGTCATCATTCACTTCGCATTCCGAAAGATCAGAAAATTCTGCTTTTAATAACGATAAATCACTAAGACTCATAAGAATGGTATTGGCACATTTGTCTGGGTCAGTTGAAAATTCTAAATGAAGTAGATTACAAATAGAAATCAAGTCTTTAAGTGAAAACTCTTTAAGTACTTTCTGTTTCGTTGCTTCTAACACGAATGGCTGTTTAAAACCTGTAAATTTACGTAATCTGGTACGATTTTGTCTGTCGCCGTCTGTACCAAAAATTAAACGATGTAGAACCTTTATTTGATTCGTACCACCAAATTTTAATGATTTTGCAATATTGGGGTAATCGTTGAGAGTAGCCATAACTATATACTAGGTTCAAACAATTATAGTACACAAATATACAAATATTCAAAACCAAAATCAATACTTATAATACGTAGGTACTCAAATTCAAAAATAGAAAATAATATTTCAAATCGAAATTTTTTCAAATACCAATTCAATAATAAAATATTGATTCTCAAAATATGCATCAAAATAAGTAATCTTTAAAACAGGTTTTGTTCAAGAAAACAAAATTATGAACTAAAATAAGCATCAAATATCAAATAATAAGTTCTTCAAAATAATTTCTCTGGTTGAAGAAAACAGATGACGTAAATTTAGATATGTATCAAGTTAGATATTACTTCAGCAAAATATTCATCAAATTAATCTTCAAAATAAATCACTGTTGAAGAAAATAGAGGATGTAAATGCAGCATCAAAATAATAGTTAAAGTTCTAATGTTAAAAGCATCAAAATTGGAAAATCGAAAGTATCAAAATTGTGAAATCGAAAGCATCAAAGCATTCTGCAAAATAAAAAATATTCTCGCAAGAAAACAGCAGAATTAAGTTCAACATCAAAGCGCATCAAATAAGCAAAGTTGTCATCAAATAAACATTCGCTTCGTCAAAATTATGCATCAAAATAATAATATAATAATCTTCAAAAGTATTCAATTCGCGATCTTTCAAAATATATATTATGTTGTGGTTTGTTCAAGGAAACAAGATTCTTCAAGTTAAATGTCGAAATTTTCATCAAATCATCAAATAATTTCATCGAAATAGAATTCTCTTCAAGAAAACAGAAGTGATAAATTCAACGTCAAAGACCATCAAAAGTGAATTTAGCATCAATTAAATTCTTGCATCAAAAGAACGTTGAAATATCTTTCAGTTTTCTTAAATCATCAATAAGTTGAGAATTCCCTTAATCATCAAAATTTTCTTGAACAAGCGTCAACGTATGCATCAAATAATTTTAATATGATCCAAGTTACTTACAATTCTGGTTTTGGTTCTCATCATCCCATCAGAGTATCATCAGAGTCCGTGGCACATCACTTTGGCTTTCGCTTTCGATATCCAAATCCAAAATGACAGACAACAGTAATCCAGTCGAAATCAAGTCGAAATCAAGTCGAAATCAAGTCGTATCATCGAAAGAAAATAAAGTTTTTTTTTTTAAGTTCAGCATGCTAGGGGTATTTTTCGAGTCCGAGGGCCGAGCCCCCATGTAGGAAGGTACTCCTTCCTTTAGAAGTGAATCATTAGACTTAATTATTTTGAACATTTAATTAAACTAGACGATGTTTACAAGACAGGACTAACACTTAGTATGAAATTAAAAAAAACAACGCATCAAAAGAGCTAAACATCGGGAGCTTGCAGAACAACACATCCGCTTCGTAATGTCACTAGTCTATCACACTGTTTGCGTGCCAAGTCCTTCGCGCCGAAGTAGTAGGAGTGGAAGTTGTAGTAATAGTTCAGTTGTGTTGCCAAACTCATTCTCACATATATATATATATATATATATATATATATATATATATATATATATATATATATATATATATGTGGTTAAAATAAGTTTACGTGGGCCAACTTTTACGATTCAAGATTTATTGACGTGTCAGACACAATGCCGTTCCATGATACAGAACTAAGAGGATTCACAGCGTTAAATTTTTAGCGCATTACCTAGCACGTAGAAGGAAAAATTGAACCACGTAGCGTGGACCATTAGGTCATGCAACTGTTTACTTAAATCCCTTAATTTTTGATTCATTGATCTCGCATTTGATAGCCACTATGCTTAGCAATTATTGCTGGGGTTTTCAAACCTTGCTTCGGATAAATGCTTCAATTGAAGGTCTGTGTTATTGTATGCATTTATTCATGAATCACGCTAGAGCGAATAAAACAATAAATTTTTAACAATCACGGTTTCAAAATTGTTTTAAATAACTTTAAATTTTAGATAATTACGATAACCCGCTTTTCTAAAGTGAATAATTATATTTTCTAGAAAGAGCGTTTCATAAAAGAACATTAACATTCTAAAACACAGTTCTTTCTCTTCATTTTTATTTAGATTGGGAGCGCAAACTGATCATTAGGTTCCATGCATAGACTAGAACAATATTTTTATGGCAAATTTAGCGGGAGTGATTTATATTCCAGAAAGGAGGCGTCTGTTGTGCTTGCATTCTAAATTAGAAGTTTGATAAAATAGATTGAAAACAAATGTTTGTTTTTAACTTACATTCTGGGACGTTTACTGCAAGTAAAATTCAAGTTATGTTTTCCTCTAAGAACGAACAGATAATTCATATATAAGATAATTTTTTATTCTGAACGAAAAAAAACATTTAAAATTCAATTATTTAAATTATGTAAAGAATTGATTTAAATTAGTTAAATCGAATTTATTTTAGGAATACATTTCATCGAAATGTTAGCTATGAAGGGAAAAAATCAAAATTGGGCTGGAGAAGATACTATATAAGGGAATATATTGGCCCAAAAATTTGCTATCAGTGTTATAGAATTGGGCATATAGCTAGACATTGCGGGAATAGCGCAATATGTAATGGTTGTAGTCAAGGGGAGCATGAGGGAGAGTGTTTGAGGGAAATTGAATGTGTCAATTGTGTATATTATAATACAAAAAGTAAGATTAAAGTGCCAACAAATAGTAGTCCAACCGATAGATTGTGCAACTGCTATTGCACAGAGGTTGAGAGTATCAAAAGTAGGACTGATTATGGCTGACTCCGTTCCTGCTTCTTTTTTGGGTTCGCACTCTCTCTCTTCGTCAGAACAGTTATTGGCTAGTCAACTTAATTCTCAATTTTTGTCTGATTCTTTAGGCGCAGTTAACAATTCACTTTTGGTTCCAATTGATAACTATATTAAACAGGTGTATAACTGTGTGCACCTTAATCTGAACAAATCACATGTGGCAACAAGCGAATTTACGGGTACTATAAACGCAGATATAGTAGATAAGGAAGAAGACCTTGATAGATTAATAGATAAGATAAAGAAAACGGATAAAACTGTAGAAAGCTACAAGATAGATAGACCTAAAAAAAGGCTCCCACAAGTAATAATTTATGGTGTTACAGATATTATGGATAAAGATGAACTAAGGGACAAAATAGTTGAACAAAACGAAGAGTTAAAAGATGGAGACGTGCAATGTGTCGCTAAATATAGGGCGAGACAAGGTGAAAAAATAATTTTGAATATGAATGGTGCAGCTTTTAAAATAATAATGAGAGAAAAGAAGGTTAAACTGAGATGGAGGAGGTACAACATTTAAGAGTGCCCCAGACAAGTAATATGTTACAAATGTTCTAGATTTGGACATATTGCAAAAATATGTACTAACGAAAGGATTTTCAGAGGATGTGGCGATAAGGGTCACGATGGTGAATGCAGTAAGCCAATACACTGTAAATTGTTTGTATATAAATTCTAAAAGCAATGTAAAAGAAGATATAAACCACAGCTCAACCGCTAATACGTGCCGTACAGACTATGGATAATCCGAATCTGCAATACTTTTAAATGCATTCACTTAAATTTTAACAATTCTATTAATGCAGTGAGAGAGTTCACTAGTTACTTGAACTATGACTTAATTTCTGCAAATGAACCATACTTTTCTAGGGGAGATACCAATGAGGTAATTGGCTTTCCGACAACTTACCAGACAATACATTATTCTATAGCGCCTAGAGTTTCCTTGATATTAAGGAGAAGCATTAAATATTTTAGTATTCTTGTGACCGATCGCACCATAGCTATAAGATGCGGCAGGGATACAAAGGAGATGGTAATTATAACGATTTATTTACCGCCATCAGATGGTACTTTGGAACGCATTGAGCCCCAGTGGACCCAAATGACAAATTTAATAGAAAAGTATAAGGATAAAAAGATCTTAATAATGGGTGACTTTAATGCAAGGTCGACGGTTTGGGGCCTCAGGCCAACTAACACTAGGGATTCTGAAATCATAAATTTAGTATTACAATATAATGGCAACATTCATAATGATCCTTATGGGGGACCAATTTATAATGGCCCCTTTGGTATTGGTTGGACCGATTTGACGATCACCTTTGGCATGGATGATTTGATACATAACTGGAGAGTTTCTGACGAAATTGTTAATTCAGATCACAATGCGATAATTTTCGATATAAAGGAAGAAAATGTAACTAGAAAACAGAAAGAATATGATAGATGGGACATAAACAAGCTAAACTGGATTGAATTCAGGATTGAGTTGAGGGAAAAAATTGAGGATATAAAGAGGGAAATGGAGGAATTAAGTATAGACGAAAGTGTGGATAAATTGAGTGAAGAAGTGACTAAACTCTGTAAAAAACATAGGAAAAAATATAGCCAAAAACGCGATACCAAGGCATATTGGTGGAACGATCAATTGGCACTCAAAAGGAAACAAGCGGGGTCCCTACGTCGTAGGTTCCAAAAGGAGAAGGGAGTGAATGAGAGAACGAAATGGAGAATGAAATTTAAAAGGGAAAGTGGAAAGTATAAGAAAATGATAATTGAAGCGAAAAGGCGTTCATTTATAGATTACCTGGAAAAACTTACTGTTAAGGATACATTTGGCTGAATAAAAAATATAATAACAGATAAAAGACAAAATGTAATTAAAGGAATTATGGATGTGGATGGCACAATAAAAGAACAAAAAGAAAAAATAGAAAATGCCTTGGTCAAGTACCATTTCGGTAAAGAAGATGGTATAGAGGATGAAGAGGATGAGAGTGGTACTAATGCCGATTATAAAGAAATAGCGATAGAAGAGATTGAATTTATTATAGAGGGAACAGCAAAGAATAAAGCACCCGGATATGACGGATTGGCCCTCGGCATAATATCGGAAGTTTTCTATGAGGACAAAGAGTTGTTAAAATATTTATTCAATAGGTGCCTAATAGAAGTATAATTCCCTAGAGCGTGGAAGATTGCAAGAGTTGTGTTTTTCCCTAAAGATGGTAGAGACGCGTTGCATCCGGGATCGTATAGGCCCATATGTCTATTGCCCGTGGTGGGGAAAGTATTCGATAGATTATTAACAAATAGATTAATTTTACATCTGGAAAATAACAATATACTATCTGAGAGGCCTTTATGGATTTAGGAGAGGTAAAAGCACTTTGCATGCCCTAAGCAACATAATGGATTCAATTAGAGAAAATAAGAATAAAAACGAACATACATGTCTAGTTAGTCTAGACATAAAAAATGCTTTCAACACTGTTAGGAGAAATAGTATAATAAGGGAGCTAAAGAAGTTAGATTCAGACAAGTACCTATTTAAGATTATAGTGAATTATATTATAGATAGAAGGGTAAGAATGGGAAACTAAGATCATTAATATAACATTGACGTGCCGCAAGGATCTTCCTTAGGTCCTATTATCTGGCTCATTGTGATCAATGAAGTTCTAGACAGTAAAAAATTTAAAGAATATTTTAGTATACAGGCGTTTGCTGACGACCTTATAGTAATTATAAGTAACCCTGTAGTATATAGACTAACTGATCTAGCAAGAGAACCATTACAGATTTGTAGCGAATGGGCTAATAAAAACAGTTTAGAATTTAGTATTGAGAAATGCAATTATATGATTATAAAAAGTAAAGGAAATGTTACAACAAGACCTACGATTAAAATTGGTGAGAAACCAGTAAAATATGCTACTGAGATCAAATATTTGGGAGTCATGTTTGACCATAGGCTAAATTTTTACGAGCATTTGAAAATGATTAAGGAAAAATCTATAAAAAAATGTGCAAGTTAACAAGATTAGTTAAAAAGACCTGGGGAATTAGCCCGAATATAGTAAAGATGATATATAGCACAGTTATTGAAAAGGCACTATTATACGCTGCGGAAATTTGGTACAGGGACTTGACAGTATTTAACATGAAGCTCAAACATGTTCAAAGGCCGTTCCTTTTATTCATTACTAAGTGTTATACAACCGTTGCCACTGATGCATTGTGTGTGCTGGCGGGTTGCATTCCGCTGAACATCAGGGCGAGAATAAGTAATAGAATTTTTAAAATATATGAAGAAGGAAAGGAACTGGAAATCGAGGCGAGAATTTCAATGACGAAAATTGCGAGACCAGAAAGAGGAGAATTATGAGATTAGATAACTTAATTAGCCTAAATTGGATTAAGGGGGGGAAACCCCAGGACGGGCATCAAGATATATACAGATGGATGGAGAAAAGAGGGCAGAGTAGGTGCTGGAGTTGTTATATATAGAGAAGACAGTGAAAATGAAATTATAAGAGAAAGAATATTTGGGGGTAACTCTTATATTGCAGAAATCAGAGCATTACAGATGGCGATATTGAGGATGAGAGATGAGGGTACAAGGGAGTTTGATATTTTTACGGACTCGATGAATGCTTTAGAGGCTTTGAAATCGTTACAATTCAAAGGCGAAATAATTGAGAATATAAAAGAAGTGATGAAACAAGAAAAGATGCTAATCTACCTGCACTGGGTCGAAGCACACAGGGGTACGGAAAGTAATGAAGAAGCAGATAAAGCGGCCAAGGAAGTGTCAGAGTTGCAGGTAATTGGAACAACGTATAAGCAAATAAAACCGATAATCAAACAGATAATAAAACAGATAATCAGGTATCAGAAAATAGATCTATTCTATTTACTTTATATTGTTTTGGCTAGACAAAGTAGTACTAGTATGGTGTTTATACAAATTGTTCTTAAAAGAAAAATGTGTTAAAGAAAACCTGTAAAATTGATGTTTAAGTAATATAGTGCTTATATAAGATTGTAAAATATGGGATTATATTGAATGGCAAGAAGAATGGGACAGTAGTGAAAAAGGAAGACGAGTTTATGAAATATATCCAAGAGTTAACCAAGGTAGGCTATGTGGCGACTTTAAAATAAACCAATTTTTGACGGGGCACGGTGCGATTGGGGAGTACCAGAACAGGTTCCACCGTAAGAGTGATCAATGTCAGTGTGGAGAGAAACAAAACATAGAGCATTGTTTATTCTCCTGTAAGCTATTTAGAGATATTAGAAAGACACTACCGAATTATATAGAGCAGTGGGACAAGAACAAATTCTATAATAATTATTATTGCAAGAAGTACATAAAGAAAATTGAGAGTGTCCTTTTGAACTTTCCCTTACCTTTTGTTCAGCCTTAATAGCCAGTTGTTTTTTTATGTACAAAACCAAATACTATGTATGTGCAATTTGATTGGAAATGAAGTTGTTTTATATTAGAATTTAAAGTTAATATAACATATAAATTGAATAGGAATTACTATAACTGTTGCAGTGTAATTATACTGTTAAAGAGGTACGAGTTTACTAGTTTTAAGTAGAAGACTTATTGAATCTATACTATGTTAAATTTGTGTGCTGCTACAGTTTACGTGCCGTTATGCACTTTAATGTAATTGCGACATTCGGCATATATTAAGTAGCAATGTGTATATTTAGTTAGATTTGTACAGGAATAGTGATTATACAATTTGATTCAAAATGTTAAAGTAAAAAGTTTGTAAAATACTTGTCACAGTAATATATTGTTTTGGCTAGACAAAGTGGTACTAGTATGATGTTTATACAAATTGTTCTTAAAAGAAAAATGTGTTAAATAAAACCTGTAAAGTTGATGTTTAAGTAATATAGTGCTTATATAATACGTTCTAATATTGATAAAGAAATGTGATATATAGGTTAATGCAAAATGCATAACATGAAAGTAAAGTGGTTTATACTGAAGATAAAGTGTAAATACGTGAAATAATAGTTATGGGGACGGATTTAATTGCGAACGGATAAGAGGTTTTGACTCGATTAAACTATTAGTCTCTGGCGGAGTGTACTTGGCTTTATGCGATGGCTGGTAGCACTGTTTCGAAAAAAAAATTTGCTGTGTGGACTCTTGAGTCCAGGTCAGCGTATTTCTATTTCTATTACACTAATTCTGAGTTTCTTATAACACGGTACGAATCAATATAATTTACATTAATTCTGAGTTTCTTATAACACGATACGGATCAATATGATTTACACTTTCTAAAATTACATATTTTTAATATTTTTATTTGTTTTATTTATGCGAGACTTTATTTTCAAAATTAGCAGCTACATAACAACCAAACAACGATGACATGAGAGTAGCATTCTCAAAGACTTGACCAAATATTGAGCAAATACTATCTGAAGTCCAGGTTCACCCTTATCAATAATTTTTTTTTCCTGTTTGGTTTTATATAGAGAAATGTAGTTTATAATTTTCAACATTTTAATCGAATGCTTATAATTTTAATATCGTGCTCTTTTTTAATTTTAATTTTTGTTTATTTTTACGTGAATCAAGTGCAAATACATATCAATATTTAAATATGAAGGTTTAGTCACACATGAGATTTGGTAAAAAAAGAAGTGTACATTGCAAGGAAGACTCTTTTTTATCGTTATTATGCAAATTAAATATAAACCCACAATCTACAGTTCGTTGATATTTGAAATAGTTTCTCTAAATTCGCTACTTTCGTTTTTCTATTTACTTTTTAACATTTTCCTAAATGTAAAAAAGAAATTGCTATTACCAGAAAATTTTTAATTGGGGCCGCTTGATTTTTCCATTGGTCGGTCCGAAGACAAATATAGCCGTCTGCCAGTCGTTGGTCAGTTGTCGATTCGCAGTCGCAACCAAGGTCGGCCGAACCGTTGGGGCATCGTCGGATATTCGTCGTGAACTAACGTCGACTCGAAAACCAGTTTTCGATTTTGGTCCAACGGCATTGTGCTCCCTATTGGTAGCCCAATGCGCGACCACTAGGATACTTCGGGAATACCATGCTAATATATCAGAAAATATTTATAAATGATGTTTGTATTGCATCACTTTCCCAGGTATTGCATCACGTTGCCTACCATCCGTAATGTGTCCGAAGAATGCATTTTCGTCAGATAACTGAACAAAGAAGTGCTGAATCTGCGCCCATAAGTGACACAAATGCATTTCATTCGAACGATAAACTCTGTGATGTGTGCCCGCTTCTCAAAATATCCGTTCGTAAGGAAATGGACTAGAAATGATGAATGTTTGCAATTCCGTCGTATTGATTCCAACACTGGCGTAGTAATTTTCGCTTCCGCTTTCCGAACCGGCGTGCCTTTTAATTAATTTGCTGAAAAATTCTCGCATTTGCTTATCTCGTAATAGTTTTCACTCGGGATACTGGCTAGATTGCTTTTAGTTATTGCTTAACGTTTCCCCTAATGTATATTTTGCTTTGTAATAGCGTTTTAATGTACAATAAGAGCACCGCAGAAGTCATTTGTTTTATTAGATGAATGGACGCTTTGCAAAATATGCGTAAAAGTAGTAAATTACGGCAGCTCCGGAAATGAGTGTGAAATGTCTGAAATTAAGCCGTTCGAAAATAGATTAATCACCAGGCTGACTCACTTTGCTATATTGCCATTCCAATACTTCTTTTGCTACTCAGGGCATATTTTATCCAGTGAAAACATATTAAAGAAAAACATTTAATTGCTGCAAATTGTCAGAGGATCATTCCGTGTGCATTTTTATGAAATAACTAGAAGGTAACCCGTCATTTTGACGTCATAATACTAATAATGACGTCATAATGGAAAAAGTATATGAAAGTTAAAAAATATCCCGAATTATCTAACAATATTGCATTTAATCCACACATTGTAAAAGCAAACCCTTTCATTATTTTTTATTTATTTAGTTTTTCATGCGATTGGAGTAGTAGACTGCCATCCAGTTTTTTGCAGCTCACTACGCGATATGAATACTTGAGCTACTTGATTCATTCACATTCAAGTTTGTTTACTTTCAGAATTCATCGCAAAAGTAAACAGATTTTTAAAAACTGTTAAATATGCAGCTAAAAACATCCAATTTTTTTTAGTTCTGAATGTTTTATAGAAAAATAGGCTGAACAAACGTGATTTGATGGAGAATATATTAGTTTTTAGGTAAGAAAAAAATTCTGATCCACGTCTGAAATTGAAATTAGGCCTAACCGGCCGTTTGTTTACTGAGGGTTCAATTGAAAGATGAGTACAGCAAGATAAGTACAGCCCGTAAGTGTTATACAGAGACAACGGCTATTATATATAATGCTGTTTTATTCCACAATTCAAAATTTTTAGATTGAATGAAAGAAAAACAAGAAGAGATTTTACACTAGATCTAATATTACTAACTCAAAATCTTATTGCAAATTGTAATTAATTAATTAAGGTTTTAGTGTTCCCTCCAAGGAGTATAATTCCATCATTTGAAACTCAGAAGGATTAGAGTTATAATTCAATGAGAACTAAAGCTCAAAATATTATTATTCCATTATTTGCTACTCATGAGGACTATAATTAAAGTGCGAATTCATCTTAAGCTCTATTTCATACGAATAAATCACAAAATACTAATAGGATGTTTATCGTGCGCCAGATTTTCAATTACACTAGCCGCTGCGCGACCAGCATGGTCGCTTTTAGTTTTATACTTTCTTTTGCAAAGCAACTCAACTGAAAGTAACATATAAAAGGAATGTTACCATTACCTGTCATCATAAATATATGTTGTTAAGGGGTATTCTCTGTAAGGCTGATTCTAAAACATCGTGATTAAAAAATGTAAATTTCCATTACTTCAGAACAGGGTTAAAGATAAAACTAAGAAACCCAACACCGAGGATTTTGAAAATTGCATCCCTCTCTGCATCTACTGTTTTTGAAAATTAAGATAACTAAACTTTATCATTACATCAAATAAGAAATTTTTGGGGGAAATATTTTTCACTTAAAAAATGGAGTAAAAATGCAGCAGGTACTAAAATATAGTGTGGATTACATCACTCTCTGTGTGTAATATTGTTCACAATTCAGATATCTCCACTTAATCATATCAAATAATAAATTGTTGTGAAAATTTCTTCACTTATAAAATGGAATAAACATTCAGCAAGTACTGAAAAAGTGTAGAAAATTAACTATTACTGGCTGTCGGTTGCTGTGCCTGCGACGATTAAGCCTAACCTCTCGATCATTTATGCTCTCTCTTAATGAATTATTTCTTCTTCGCTTTCTTTATGGAGACCATGCCCAATTTTCACTTGATCGTGTAGCTCGCTTTCGAGCATTTCTGATTTCAGCGCGTTAAATCCATGTTGACACGAGGTTGCAAATTGCGGACGGCCGCTAATGTTTACATCTGGTAGTGGCACCCGTTGCCATTCGGAGTGTATAAATATCGTCGATTTTTGTGTCGCATACCTACGCGTTTTATATATATAGATTTTCTACCACGCGAATTTTTCAGAAAAACAATAATGGGTTTTTTATTAATTTTAAGAGCAACGAAGAATGCATTTTCGTGAGATAACTAAACTCAGAAGCACTGATTCTGTGCTCAACAGTGAAACGAAAACATTTTACTACAATACATTTTAATATAATTCTATTACAAAAAAACCTAGCTGTTTTTCGTGGCAATATATCACAAAATATTTATAAATTATGTTTGTCATGTGCCAGGTTTTCTATTATTTGTTCCAATGTCTACAACCATTTCTTTACCATTTTTCATTGATTTACCATTTACCATTCACCAACTGGTTCCACTAATTGGTTCACCAGTTGATTCCCTACACCAATTGGTTTACCATTGTTTCCATTTATTTACCATTGTCGACCCCGAAAAATATTTCAGAAAAACAATTATGTGTTTTTCACTAATTTCAAAAGCAACGAATAATGCATTTTCGTCAGACAACTGAATACAGAAGCGCCGACTCTTCGCTCAGCAGTGAAACGAATGAATTTTATCCCAATGATGCGCTCTGCGTTGTGTGCCCGCGTCACAAAATATCCGTTCGTAAGGAAATGGACTAGAAATGATGAATGTTGGAAATTCCGTCTTATTGATTCCAACACCGGCGTCATAATTTTCGCTTCCGCTTCCTGAACTGGCGTGCATTTTAATTAATTTTCGGAAAAATTCTCGCTTTTGCGTATCTCGTAATAGCTTTCACTCGGGATGCTGGCTAGATTTTATTTAGTTATTGCTTAACATTTACTCTAAACGTAGACTTTTCTTTGCAATAACGTTTTAAAATACAATAAGAGCACCTCAGAGGTCATTTGTTTTAGTAGATGAACAGACGCTTTGCAAAATATGCGTAAAAGAAGTGAATAATGGCAGCTCCAAAAATGAGTGGAAAATATATGAAATTAAGCCATTCGAAAATAGATTAATTACTAGGTGGACTCACTTTGCCACATTTGCCAGGTCAGTGTTGAATTTGCTACTCACTGCATATTTTATCTAGCGGAAACAAATTTAAGAAAATATTTATGTGAAAATAATTGCCAGAAGAACATTCCGTGCGCATTTTTATGAAATAATGGCTGTTTCATTCCACAATTTAACATTTTTCCATGATAAGAAAATTTTAAAAATTAAAAGATTTTACACTTGCTCAAAGATTACTAACTCAAAATTTTACTGCTAACTGTAATGAATTATTTAAGGTTTACGTGTTCCCTCCAAGGAGTATTATTCCATTATTTGCTACTCAGAAGGATTATAGTTCTATTACAAAGTGAACCAAAGGTCAAAAGAGTATTATTCCATTATTTGCTACTTGTAATAGTTTTCACTCGGGAAATGTTACGAATTATAATTATAATGAAAGTACAAATTCTTTTTAAGCTGTATCAACAAACTTAAGCTGAAAAAATCACAAAATATTAATAAAGGATGTTTATCCTGCACCAGATTTTATATTACAATTTGTACCACCCGAAATTTTTCAGAAAAAACATTAATGTGTTTTGTATTAATTTTAAGAGCAAAGAAGAATGCATTATATATATAATAGCCGTTGTCTCTGTATTACACTTCCGGGCTGTACTCATCTTTCAATTGAAGCCCTCAGTAAACAAACAGCCCGTTAGGCTTAATTTCAATTTCAGATGTTTATCAGAATTTTTTCTTACTTAAAAACTAATATCTTCTGCATCAAATCACGTTTAATCAGCCTATTTTTCTATAAAACATTCAGAACTAAAAAAAATTGGATGCTTTTAGCTGTATATTTAACAGTTTTTAAAAATCTGTTTACTTTTGCGATGAATTCTGAAAGTAAACAAACTTGAATGTGAATGAATCAAGTAACTCAAGCATTCATATCGCGTAGTGAGCTGTAAAAAAACTGGATGGCAGTCTACTACTCCAATCGCATGAAAAACTAAATAAATAAAAAATAATGAAAGGGTTTGCTTTTACAAGGTGTGGATAAAATGCAATATATTTAGATAATTAGGGATATTTTTTAACTTTCAAATACTTTTTGCATAATGACGTCAAAATGACGGGTTACCTTCTAGTTTTGGGTAGAAAACTAAACACAGAAGCACTCATTCCGTGCTCAACACTGAAACGAAAGCATTTTACTACAATACATTTTACTATAATTCCATTACAATCAAAACCTACCTGTAGTTCATGCCAATATATCACAAAATATTTAAAATTATGGGTGCCAAATGCCAGGTTTTCTATTACCTGTTCCCATGTCTACGAATTTTTTTTTTTACCTTTGGTTTACAATTTACCATTCACTAACTGGTTCCACTAATTATTTCACCAAATGGTCCACCAATTGATTCCACTAACCAATTGGTTCACCATTGGTTTCATTGGTTAACTATTGTCTACCTCCAAAAATATTTCAGGAAAACAATAATGTATATTTCATTAATTTCAAAACCAACAAAGAATGCATTTTCGTCAGATAACTGGACACAGAAGTGCTGATTCTGCGCTCAGCAGAGAAACGAATGCATTTTATTCGAACGATACACTCTGCGATGTGTGCCCCCGTCTCAAAATATCCGTTTGTAAGGGAATGAACTAGAAATGATGAATGTTTGAAATTCCGTCGTATTGATTCCAACACCGGCGTAGTAATTTTCGCTTCCGCTTTCCGAACCGGCGTGCCTTTTAATTAATTTGCGGAAAAATTCTAGCATTTGTGTATCTCGTAATAGTTTTCACTCGGGATACTGGCTAGATTGCTTTTAGTTATTGCTTAACTTTTCCCCTAACGTAGATTTTGCTTTGTAATAGCGCTTTAATATACAATAAGAGCACCGCAGAAGTCATCTTTTTCAGTAGATGAATCGACTCTTCCCAAAATATGCGTAAAAGTAGTGAATAACGACATTTTCGAAAATGAGCGTTTAATATCTGAAATTAAAGGCTTTCGGAACTAGATTAATTTCCTCCCTGAGGGCTAATATTATATAGGGAATACAAATTAAAGAAAAAATTGAAACGATATGAACTGTAAGAGGGTTATTCTGTGTGCAATTCTGTGAATTAAAACATTTTTGCTCTAAAATTCAATATTTCTTTTTCGTATGAAATAAAAAAAATAGTTTTTTCATTTGGTTAAAAAACAATGACATATTCAACTGTAATTCAATTGTTATAAACTAAATTGATAGAAATGTTTAATCTTCTTTTGAACAGAAAAATCTGATTAAAAAATATTTAATAGAGTGAATAAAAAGTGTTTCGATTAGAAAGTTTAGGTTGATATTTGGTTTTATGGAGGCTTTTGATATTAGTAACACGAAGTTTTTCTTTCATTGATTTAATGACATTTTCCGATATTTTGCATAGCATTGTTTAATACTTTTTTTCGTCCTGTTTTCTTTTCTTCTATTTTTCAATTCCTACTATTAGTTCACACTTTCTCTATATATATCTTGTTCAAATTTTCAATCGTTAATAAAAGTACTTTTTATTTATCCACTCAAGTTCAAATACATTTTTTTAAACTTGTAGTGGATGACACTTGATGTTAATACAGTTTTTTCAAATATTAATTCATTAATTAAATTTAATTAATCAATTTTAGTTTTAGACTATATATATCTTGTTCAAATTTTCAATCGTTAATAAAAGTACTTTTTATTCATCCACTCAAGCTGAAATACATTTTTTTAAACTTGTAGTGGATGACACTTGATGTTAATACAGTTTTTTCAAATATTAATTCATTAATTAAATTTAATTAATCAATTTTAGTTTTAGACTATATATATCTTGTTCAAATTTTCAATCGTTAATAAAAGTACGTTTTATTCATCCACTCAAGTTCAAATACATTTTTTTTAAACTTGTAGTGGATGACACTTGATGTTAATACAGTTTTTTCAAATATTAATTCATTAATTAAATTTAATTAATCAATTCCAGTTTTAGACTATATATATCTTGTTCAAATTTTCAATCGTCAATAAAAGTACTTTTTATTCATCCTCACGAGTTCAAATGTTTCTTTTTAAACTTGTAGTCGATGACACTTGATGTTAATACAGTTTTTTCAAATATTAATTCATTAATTAAATTTAATTAATCAATTTTAGTTTTAGACCTAGAGCGTCTCTTGCTCTTGAATAGTAATTTCCCTCTTGTTACTGTGTAAACGGTAGCACTGCGGTATCTCGGGCTTCTCCCGTCCAGTAGGTTGCAAGATCTAATCCCCAACCTGACAAACTTTTTCTCTCTCTTTCCCCCCCCCCCTCCTAATCTCGCACAGTAGGCAAGGTTCTGGCAGGCAATCCTTTTTATCAATTCCTACTATTAGTTCACACTCAAATTTTTTCTTTGTTGACCTAAGTAGGAATTGACTTTAAATTTTTTTTTATATATTACTTGTTATTGTTGCGTTTATGGTTTCAACTCCTTCTCTTTATACTCTAAATGCGGTGATTTTTCAAACCCTATTTCGTCCAATTTCTAGGTAATTCAGCTATTCATTCTTTGTTTGCCTCTGATAAACACTACTCTTGTTTTTCTAATCTGCTCAATCCTTTTTATCAATTCCTACTATTAGTTCACACTCAAATTTTTTCTTTGTTGACCTAAGTAGGAATTGACTTTAAATTTTTTTTTATATATTACTTGTTATTGTTGCGTTTATGGTTTCAACTCCTTCTCTTTATACTCTAAATGCGGTGATTTTTCAAACCCTATTTCGTCCAATTTCTAGGTAATTCAGCTATTCATTCTTTGTTTGCCTCTGATAAACACTACTCTTGTTTTTCTAATCTGCTCATAAAGGATAACGTTCGATTTCTTGGGAACTTTTATTAACGAGTGTTGACTTTGAAAATAAAATATTTAAAGGATTATTTATATAAATTTACAACCATGGAGGTATTTTGTTATTCCGGGAGAAAACTTGGCATTTTGGATAGTTTTGACATTTTAAAATACTTTATTAAATTTTTTACAACAATTTTAGCACATTTGCCTTACGCCACCGCGTTAGAATTTAGAGGACAGTCCTCATACATTTATTAACAGACATTTTCCCCCCACTATTATTTTCTTTTGCGTTTTGTTTATTTATCTTGTTTGTTGTTTTCTTTCCAGATTTATTTTTATTCGCTAGATGAAAATTGTTATCTTTATTCTGTCACATTTTCATTTTTCTATGAATTATTTTAATTTTATTTCAGTCATTCCCTTTAGAATTTTTGTTGTATTATGCTCTTACTCGGATTTTGCTATTTCCCCTTTTTTGTTTTTATCCAGTAGACTCCTAAAAATATCGCAGCAGTTCATTAAATTTCCGGTTCATTCACCTATCGCTTATATATAACGGGTGGTTATAATTAAACTACCCCAATAAACAGCATCCTAGAGCGCAAACAGATGAACGGAATGCAACGAAATTTCATATATGGGCTATACACGAGATGCGCTCACGGAATTTCGAAAAAAAAATTTTAGTTCCAAAATTTCCACTAGAGAGCTCCTTTTCGGGAAAAACATGAAATTCGACACAATAAACGACCAGAATGGAATACATAAACAATTCGAACATTTATTGACTCGTTTTTGATCACTTTGTCATCGAACCACATTAAATAAAGGTAAGGAAATAAATAACAGTTCACCTTTGCTGTTTGAGAAGAAAAATAAAACAGTTGAGTTTGCAGAAACAGGTACAGATTATGACGTAATGTCACAAGAGGAGCTAGTTGTTAATCGTGTCCAGGACAATGTAAGGAAATGTTAATGTTTTCCTTACATCACGCTTCATGTGCGAAGCATCACAACTGATCCGTTACGATCTGCTGTTCAAGACACTGTCCATCGCCTTCAAACTTTGCAGGTGACTGACGGTGGTCAGATTGAACACCTTTCCCTACATCGTCCTGGACACGATTAACAACTGCTCGTCTTGTGCAATTTCGGTCAAATCTGTTCTTGTTTCTGCAAACTGAACTGTTTTTGTTTCTCCCCTACCTTTACTTAATGTGGTTCGATGACAAGGTGATCAGAAAGTAGTCAATAAATGTTAACCTTCCGTCGGGTGCAACTAATCTGTGAGAGGAAATCGCAAGTATTTTTGCACCAATGAGCGAGATCGGAGGGGAGTGGAGTGAGTCTCCTAGTAGCTTCCTGTCTCCCTCCCACTTACAGAAGATCGTCTTCGGTTTTTCTCCAGTACTTATCTGAGTGTCGTTAGGGATGTATTAATCTCTCAGATGAATTGCGCCCGATCGTATAAGTATTTTTGACTTTCGAATTTTCGCTTTTTTGTTTATGTTTCTTTTTTTATACCTAAAATAGCATGTGTAACAAGTTTTAGCCCCTAATTCAGTGATATTGACCTTTATTTACCGTGAGATGAAAGAATAATCTGTCAGATTATTGGGCCCGATCGTGTAATAGGATTAGTTTTTTTAAAATTTCTCATAAAGGAATGGTTTTTTTATCAAAGCAATCTACTCCCCCAATGGCTTCAACATCAAGAGAACCTCCTCCTCGAAAGTTTGACCTGCGGAATCCTGCAGACTTGGCTGAAATCCATCGTATTTTGTGGGATGAGGACGAAATAGTGGCTAATGAGGACAGTGGAGAGGACGAGGCCGACACTGATAATAAAAGAAAATGTACAAGAAACAGAAGAGGATTCTGATACTGACCAAGACGGTGAGAGCTCTGGTGAAGACGAAACGGCTGGTCAAGAATTTTATGCAGGTAAAAGTTGTCATTGTTGGGAACCTCGCAAAAAAAAAAAACGCCAGCTCCCTCTTGAATTTGTGAACACAAAATCTAGGGCTATTTTGGTTTTATAAAAAACTGCTCACTTGTGTCATTTGTGACGAAAAAATCTAGGGCACAAAATAGTGACACAAAATCTAGGGCATTTTGGTTTTATAAAAAACTGCTCACTTGTGTCATTTGTGACGAAAAAAGCGGAAAATGTGCTTGTAATTTCAAGCATGCACGATGACGACCAAGTTGATGCAGTCACACGAAAACCACAAATGATTTTGGATTATAACGCCACCACATCTGGAGCCGATGTAGTTGACAAATTGTGCGCTACCTATAATGTAGCAAGAAATGTACGAAGATGGCCAATGGTGGTTTTCTTTGCACTACTAAATGTAGCAGGTATTAATGGAGAAGTAATCCCGATTCAAACTCCAGCAGAAAGCGAGGTTTTTTGAAAGCTCAATGCAACGAGTTGTGTTTGGAACAACTCCAAAGGAGGAACATTCAAACAAGGGAAATTCAACTACAAAATGAACTACGTGAGTTCCAGCCCACCTCACAACATCAGGAGGTGCCTGCATCTGCATGCCACGACGGACGGACAGAGGAAGAGGTGTTCCAAATGTCGTCAAATGAAAAAAGTTCGCTATTCAAAATATAAATGTCTGAAATGTAATGTTGAAGTATTTTGTTTGGAGCATGCCAAGATGATATGTGAAAAATGTTATGATTCAGCTTTTACAGTGCCTCAACCTGGCTCAAGAATAACTTTTCATTATTTTATTTTTTTTTATTTTTATGATTATGTGGACTTGTTTTATGAAATTAAAGTGAATTTTGAGTTATGTTTTTGAGAAAAAAATTTTTTGGAACAATTTGATTGTTTATTCAAATTTGTAAATGAAAACTGCAAAGAAATATTAAAATATTATCTGAAAGCATAAATATACGCAAATATAAGTGAAAAGTTCAGTTTGAAACGTTTTTCTTTACCTACACTCAAAAATTGCATTAATTGCATATACATTAATCTGTCAGATGAATTGCGCCCGATCGTGTTAGGATTTGCATTGCGCCCGACGGAGATCTAATTTATTATCTTCATTCAGTCCCTATGGATTATTATTATTTTTAACAAATATCTTCTATTGACTCTTTATATTGTCATGTTAAGATATTCTTTCTATTTTTGTATTTATTTACTAGATGCAGTTTATCATCTTCATCCTGTCCCATTTTCATTTATCTATGGATTATTTTTTTTTCATAATTACTTCCTTTTTGGCTTTTCATTTTATCATGTTACGATATTATTTTCTATTTTCGCTTTTATTCACTAGATGCAATTCATAATTTCAATCTGTCACATTTTCATTTAACTATGGATTATTATTACTTTTCCCAATTATTTTCTTTTGACCTTGTTATTAAATTCCTCTTTTTTTCTCCCATTCTGTTTTTATCCATTAGACTTCTTGATATATCATAGCAATCCATTTAGCTTCCGGTGTATTCAACTTTCTCTTTATACATTATTTTCTGGATGCTTTTGGTGTTAATAGCAACTTAAATAATCTAATTCTCTCCTTCACTGACTTGAGGATATTATCGGATATTCTGCAAAAGAGTATTTGATTTTTTTTTCGCCGTGTTTCCTTTTTTCTTTTTTTTACTGTCCCATTTATGGCTTCATTTCCTATTGCGTCTTTATACTCTAAATGCTGTCATTTTTCAAACCCTATTTCGCTCAATTTCCAGTTAATTCAGCTATTCATCCTTTGTTTACCTCTAGTAAACATTGAACTTCTTTTTTACAATCTGCTGACGAAGGGTAACTTTCGAATTCTCGGGAACTTTCATTTGCGAGTGCTTACTTCGAAAAAAACTTTTCAAAAGATTACAAATTTAAAATCATAACAATAGGGGCGGGGGTTATGGAGATATTCGGCAAAAAACTCGGCCCTTTGGATAGTTTAGACAGTTTTAAATACTTTAATAATTTATATACGTGATTACATCTGTTTAATCAAGTTAGCATACGCCAACTTGTTAGTTGAAAGAAAATCTTCATAAATTTATCCATATATCTCTATATATAAAACAGTTCCGTAACTGACTGACTGACTGTCAGATAACGCACAGAACAAACCATTGGACCTAAAGGGCTGTGATTTTGCATGGCGATTCTTCTTATAGTGTAGGGGTGCACTAAGAAAGATTTTTTACCATGTTTTTATTAACTCGCTTTCTTGTTTGTTTGTTTGTTTGTGTGTGTGTTTGTCCAGTACAGATCTTGCATTCGATTTTTAACTAACTTCCCGACTAGCTAGACATTTGAAACTTTTTGAATAGCTCAGAACACGATGACAATGCATTCTTTTAATACTTTTAGCCATCTTTAAGCAGGATTGAAATCATTTTCAGTTAATTTTGTTTTGTAGAATGGTGCAGCCATCTATCGGTGGGGACGGGAACGAAAAGTTAAAAGCAAGTTCACTTCCAATTCCCGAGCTTAACGATTGATAACGCATTTGATACCTCTTTATTACGCATTTGATCATTTTCTTTCAAGTTGATGGGATAATTCTTAAAAAAAATTTAAAAAAGTATTTATTAATACATAGATGTCAAGTTTATATGATTTAACATATAATTTAAAAACATGGTATATAAAAAGTTCTTTTTATCTTGTAATTATTAAAAATTCTTCTTAGATTTTTTAAAATTAATTTTTTAAGCTGTATTTGTAACATTTTTTAAGTTTGCATTTAAAATATTAATCCGAAGGTTATAAAATTTATATCACGAGAAAAATCATAAAAATTACTTTAATATGACATCTTTTACGAATCTTCACTTCTATTTTCTGATTTTTGGTGAATTTTCAAATATAATTTTTAGAATTTAATTTATTAAATGACGATCACTAGGTTTCTTTTCTTTTTGTGATACATCAAATTAATTTTGCGTCACGTGCATTACAACTAAATAAATTGACAAAAGAAATATTGAAATAAGGTAAAAGACAAAATTTAACCACTAGTCTAATTGAGATGGAAGATTTTAATGGATTTTTTTCAAATTAGTATGTTTTATGGATAATAAACATACAAATTAATTGCATACATTGACCGTTGTATTTAATTTGAGTATTTTCTTCTACATTATTTTGTCTATAAAAATATCCGTTACGATTTTTTTATAAATATATATCTATATATTTAAGTTGCTAGCCGCTTTTTGGGCAGTCCGTGAGAGAAAACTATTTGCATCAATTTACTTCATTTTGGTCTTAAATGAAAGATTGTAATCTGTAGATTTGTCAAATTTGGTTTTTGTAACCACAATTTCTTTTAATTAGCGATAATTTTACAATTTAAAATTGATTTCTTGCGCATGCTAATGTTGAAATCTGGCTTTAGAAACTCCCTGTTTCTGCGTATGCTCAGTGACATGTTTTAATGATAAACCCGCCTCTCTCTGCCATTTATATTTTTATAATAATTATGTTTGTGAAATATAGATTAACCCTGATGGAAAATTTTTATTTCGCGCTGGTTTAATTAGCGATAATTTACAATTAAAAAAAATTGCTTTCTGCGCATGCGCAGTGACATTTTAAATTCTGGCTTTAGATACCTCACTAAGGCCGAGGCCCGCTTACACACATTACTTGCTTTCTGTGATTATTATTATTTCCAACATGTTAGCCAATTAATGTGTGAGGAATAATTTTGTGTTATTAGTGCGTTTAATTTACTATCTAAGCCGTCATGTTTTGACGGGTACAACTAGTATATATAGATTTGCCATTAATTGCCATTACATGACCGCTGTATTTAATTCGAATTGTTTACTCCGTAAGTGAAAGTACGGGTATTCAGCTACGTATATAATATCTATATAATATACTATATTATTATAATTATATAATATATATATATAATATATATTATATATATATATATACTATATATATATATTCTATATATATTACATCTTATTATATATATATCTATATATATTTATATTATATATATATTGTATTCTTATATGAGATAATATATATTCTATATTATCTATCTATATATATATAATAACATACATACTATATAAGCATATAACATTTATTTAAAACTCCTTTAGCCTTTTCAAATCCTAGTTTGTTCTAAATTTCCTTCGGTGTTCGAGTTGATTTGGTTTCCTTTTTTAAACACAATAGATCTTCGTAGCGTCACCTTAAAAATATAATTTCTCGCGCATCTTTGCGTAATATAATACGTCAACACTGACATCAGAGTCATGGGTTCAGCCAATGGCTACAGACATTCATGATCACATGGCGAGACACCTAAAAAGTTTATAAAAGACCCTGCGGCTAGATTTCTAGAGCTTTCGAAAATTTCAACCGACCCGAGAGGTTGTGTCAGTGTTCACCTAATAAATATTTAGTTCAATGCAATGAGTGTCATCTTTGCTCGAGCCTCGACTACTTTCATCTTTGCTGTTGTGGTATGACGGCTCCGGTCATCATTCCCACGGGGTCGGTATATTACAAATATATATATATATATATATATATATATATGTAATATACCGACCTCGTGTATACACACACACAGACATATATATATATATATATATATATATATATATATATATATATATATATATATATATATATTTATTTATTTATATATATGAAATAAATTTCAATCTTTTCCGTTATCATTAAAAACGTTAATCTAAAATTCTTACATCCTATTGCAATAAAGCATTACCCCTCAAATACAACCAAAGTAATCTATTAGTTTCCCCCCTAAGGCACGCGCTGCCACGTTATATAACAGTTATATAAGATTGGAGAACTTTCCACCGATCACCTCATCTGACGTATTAAGGTCAAGTGTAAGTTTTTAACCAATTAAAGTTCAGACCGCCTGAAAAATCCGCGCTTTTCTCAATAAATCCGCAGCTTTTGTGTGCCTGCTCTCAACGAGGAAACGTAGTTTTCGTTGCTGTCAATTTGCGCGGTCGTCCCCACCCGTCTCCGCTATCGCCGCGCGATGTGCCTTTTCCGTCCTGCTGTATGTCGCAGCGTTGCACTGTCGGGAATTTTTCCCGAAATAAGTGATCTGTAAAAATGTTTCATGTAGAAATGTTGATGTCCAGCGGGAAACTATCTTGCAAATAAAAACCTTTAGGAATATAGCTCCGTCATTCTGAAGTGTTCATTTCTCTCCAGCGTGCCTGCATCCTTACGCCTCGCCACTCGCTACGACTTGCTGAGATTACAAGTCCCCGGTGATATGAATACAAAGCTGTCAAGCTTCCCATATTATTTCATATATATATATATATATATATATATATATATATATATATATATGCTATTGGATTCTTTTACTTTTTGTTTAGTTGTCTTGGTCGTAGTTGTCATCCTGGTTGTATTTTTATTCACTGGACAAAAAATAAATGTCGAGGTATAAAAAGAAGGAAAAAAATGATTGGACAAAAATAAACGTTTCGGTATAAAGGAAAGATAAAAAATGATTGGATAAAAAGCAGACGTTGCGGTAGAAAAGAGAGATAAAAAGCGAGTGTATAAAAGTAACCAACGAAAAACAGGGGACAAAAACATTAAAATCTTTTAAAAAGGGAGTGAGCAAAAAGATCAGGACAAATAAAGAGGACATGTCCTCTTTAAAAGTGATATTCTGGGATTCATTCATTCTCCTTTATTCAGTCACATTATCATTTCGCTATGGGTTGTTTTAATTTATTTCAGTAATTTCCTTTTGACCTTTTTGTCTCATCATTCTCTTTTTTTATTTTTGTTTTTATTCAGTAGATTTATATCTAGCAGTAGCAATCCATTCAACTTCCGGCTATTATTATACTGCTGCTGTTGTTGTTCATAATGCCACCTGACCGGAAGTCTATGCAGGCTTCCGGCTGAAAAGTGCAGCTCCGGATTATAATATCACCACAAGGGTCGGAGTCCGTCTCGGCTAAGTGCCACCATAATTTTAACTGAGCATCCCCAGGGGTTACATCTGGGGGATCGTACCTTCCCCACCTACTTGACCAGAAAGAAGGACTTTTCTGTCTACTGATTTAACGTTCTCGTATCCGGCCTATACAAGAAGGTATATAACGGCGCTTGTCGGAATTCGATCCGACCATCCTCAGTACCGAAAGCCGACGCGCTACCGATCGGTTACCTCAGGACCTATTATTATACTATTAGTTATACTTTTTTCACAATTATTTCCTTTTGGCTTTTTGCATTGTCGTGTTATGGGTTTCCTTTCGTTTTTTATTTTTCACGCTAGATGTAATTTATTATCTGGCTATTCTATCACATTTTTTTTCTTCTATGGCCATTGATATTCTATTCAGGTAGGGATAATTATTATATTTCCTTATTACTTCTTTTTGGCCTTTCGTCACATTATCCGCTCCCCCCGACCCCCAAGTTTGATTTTGTCCAATAGCGTTTTTAATATTATAGCAGTCCATTAAACTTTCGGTTCTTTCAACTATTACAGTTTTTCCCAATTATTATCTTTCGGCTTTTTATACTGTCTTGTTAAGAATTTCTTTCCCATTTTTTTGTTTTTATCCACTATATGTAATTTATTTTCTTTATTCTGTCACATTTTCATCTAGCTATCGATTATTATTATTTCTCCCAATTAATTTCTTTTGGCTTCTTTATATTGTCTTATTTTGAAATTCTTTTCCTTTTTTGCTTTTATTCACAAGATGCAATTCATTATCTTTATTCTGTCACATTTTCTTTCAGCTGTGGATTATTATTATTTTTCGCAATCATTTCCTTTTGCTGTTTTGCTATATTACCCCGTTATTTTGTAGTTCCCCGTCTTCTTCATCCACGACGCTACTTAATATATAGAAATTCATCAAACATCCAGTTCATTAAACTATTGCTATTATTATTTGTCACAATTATTTCCTTTTGGCTTTTTAGATTGTCATTTTAAGAGGCTATTTTCTATATTTGATTTTACCCATGAGATGCAGTTTTTTTTAATCTTTATTCTATCCTATTTCCTTTCAGCTATGGATTACTATAATTTTTCGCAATTATTTCTCGTTGACTTTTTGTTATATTATCCTCATTTTATGTTTTCTCCCGATTTGGTGTTTATCCATCAGACTTCTTAATATGTCATAGTGATCTATTATACCACCGGTTCATTCGAAAATCGCTAATTTTGTTACCATGTTTTTATTAACTCGCTTTCTTGCTTGTTTGTTTGTGTGTGTGTGTGTTTGTCCAGTACAAATCTTGCAATCGATTTTTCACAAACTTCCCGACTAGCTAGACATTTAAAATTTTTAGAATATCTCAGAACACGACGACAATGCATTCTTGTAATTCTTTTAGCCAAAAATATCCGCAAGGTGGCGCTTCTATGGAATTCAATGCTTGCAATTTTGCGTAACGGCGTTTAAGGATTTTGAAAACAGAATACATGTGAATTTAGTTTGTTTACAAAAATATTGTGCGAAAAGTTAAAAGAAATTATAAAAATTAAAGTTTATAAAGTCTGTAGATGGTGGAAACGACTGAAAAGTGATTAAAATTAAATAAAAGAAAGTGAAAAAGAATAATTAAGTGAAGGTTTATGCAATTAAGAGAGAATTGTCAAGTTTATATGATTCAACAGAAAATTAAAAAACGTGGTATATAAAACGTTCTTTTTATCTTGTAATTATTTCACAATTATTTTCTTTTGGCATTTTATATTGTTACCAGTTTTCTTTCGGCTTTTGCTTTTATTCGTGCGATATGAATTATTGTCTTTTTTCCCCGTCACATTTCCAGTTATAATTCTTATTTTTCCCGATGGTTTACTTTTGTCCTTTTTATTGTGCTGTTTTCCTTTTTATGTTTTTAACCCATCGCTTTTTTATCCCGTATATTTCGCAAATTATCACATGCGTGTTATTCTGTTCAATTAATTCACCTATCTATATAATTATGTTTTGTTTTTTATACCTAATTTTGTTTTTATTTCTTACATGGAAAATGTATTGTACTGTTCCCCGAGATTTTCATTCAGCTATCTTTTATCATTATTTTTGCGTTTTTAGTTGTTATATTATCTTGTAATTAGTTTCTATGTCTTTTTTTGTTTTACTTGCAAATTATCACCTGCTATATATAATAACTTTGTATTCAGCCACTCGTTACTATAATTTTTTATCATTGTTACTTTTTGCCATTTTCTGTATTGTGTTGAGCAAAGTTTCTTTTATATTTTCATTTTTTTTTGCACTTCATAACGTAAATTATTAATCCCGTCCAGCTTTTTATCCAATCATCTAATTATTTGGATTTTGCCTCGGGTAGGAATCCCAGAATATCACTTTTAAAGAGGACATGTCCTCTTTATTTGTCCTGATCTTTTTGCTCACTCCCTTTTTAAAAAAATTTAATGTTTTTTGTTGGTTACTTTTATACACTTGCTTTTTATCTCTCTTTTATACCGCAACGTCTGCTTTTTATCCAATCATTTTTTATCTTTCCTTTATACCAAAACGTTTATTTTTGTCCAATCATTTTTTTTTCTTCTTTTTATACCTCGACATTTATTTTTCTCCAATCATTTTTTTTATCTTCTTTACGCTGCAACGCCTTCCTTTTGTCAATTAAAATATTTATATCAATTATTACTAATGGCAATTCTGTTTTCAGGGGACTGACCCTAGTTAAGCTTTATTTTAAGAATGGTAGTTAGATTTTTGACATAAGAGTGTGCTATTAACACTCTCCGTTCTTAATGGAATTAGATCTTTATAGACACAAAATTTTACGTTATCTACTGATTAGTAAACGGAACCGACATAACAGGTATTTATTTAAGATGTGAACTAGGTTAGGTTTATGACATAAGCGGGAATAAATAACATTAGGTGTTCTTAACGGAAATATACCTTTTTAGACACAATATGTTACGCCATGTATCGATAGGTAAGTTAACATTATATAATTTAACATATAAGCTAGTTTAGTTTTTGACATAAATAGATGTTATTCACACATGATGCTCTTAATTTAAAGCGACCTTTTTAGACACAAAATTTTACGCTATGTATCGATTGGTAAGGTAACAACTATTTTATTTAACATGTAAGCTAGTTTAGGTTTTTGACATAAATAGATGTTATTCACACATGATGCTCTCAATGGAAATAGACCTTTATAGACACAAAATTTTACGCTATATATCGATTGGTAAGGTAATAACTATTTTATTTAGCATGTAATCTAGTTTAGGTTTTTGACATAAATAGATGTTATTCACACTTGATGCTCTCAATGGAAATCGACGTTTATAGACACAAAATTTTAAGCTATATATATCAATAGGTAAGGTGAAAACTATTTTATTTAATACTAGAGGCTTCGCCCCTAGGCTTGCTACGTTCGCTCCTCTGTTATGGCTAATAGCGAGATACATAGGGGTGATTCTCGAGCAATGTAACAGCTTCCACCCATTTACTGTTGTCACCCTTAATGCGAAGAGCATTTTATCACTGTTGGGTTATCAGCTTTAAAATCCAATTAAAAAATCGAAAATTTAAGATATAGACTTGAAATGAAGTTTATATGAATGAGAAAGCCTTCATCTTCTAGATGATGTAAAAATTTTATTTGTAAGATAAAAACTCGAGGAGCATCGATATTACATCCACATAGGGGACGATATTTCAAAAAAATTCCATTTAAAGGTTCCCCTTTCTGCCGATAGATGGCGACAGAGGTCCTTAACTCTTTACCTAGATAGGATATCCTCGCACGGCCTGATGGGAAGCTTATGCGCAGTGAAGATCGTTTTTGCGAGACTGCGCACTAGTAAAATTTATATATTACTAACAGAACTATTGTTATTGGGGCAGTGGCCGAGAGCACTGGAGCCTCCGTCCGTGATCTCGGGGTCCCGGGTTCTGTCCTTGCTCGGAGGAAAGGCGTGCGATTCGGTTAAGGAGTTCGGAAAAGCTTGCGAAAGAGGTTTAATGCTGGATTCGTTCCGAGGTTTAAGTTCTGGCTTCTGTCCGATCAAACACCAGCGGCGATGCTCGGATTGAAGCGTCATTATGGCGTGTACGGGGTCGCCCAATGGACCAGAACGTTTTTTTTCTAAATTACTATGGGTTTCGCCCCTTGGCTCGCTACGCTCGCTCCTCTGTTATGGCTAATAGCGAAATACATAGGGTTGATTCTCGGGCAATGTAACAGCTTCCATCCATTTACTGTTGTCACCCTTAATGCGAAGAGCGTTTCAACACTGTTGAATTATCAGCTTTAAAATTCAATTAAAAATCGAAAATTTAACATAGAGACTTGAAATGAGGTTTATATTGAATCAGAAAGCTTTCAGCTTCCAGATGCTGTAAGTATTTTCTTTGTAAGATAAAAACTCGAGGAGCATCGACATTACATCCACATAGGGGACGACATTTCTCGAAAAACTGGGTTTCATTTTTTGATGAAAATATTAGTCTGTTTTAAAATATTTTTAAACAAATGACGTCTAGTTTAAAAGAGAAATGTCTGTAGTCTTAGATTGTAAGAAGATCAAAATTCCACGATCATGTTTTGGCGAGTTATCGTAATCTGAAGATGAAAAAGTCAAAATCCCCCCCCCCCCCCCCAAAAAAAAAACAAAAACAAAAAAAACTTAAAGGCCGACGAAGATGAGACATGTCTTACTTTTTCCTCACATTTTTCTGCATCTATTGGTATCGGTTTCGACCCCATACCCTCAGCGGTTTCGGAGGAAATACCATGACAAGCTTTTGTCAGGCGTTGCTGCTTCTGCTGCAGCAGCGGGAGTTACTTTTTTTTCAGAATAGAGAGATGTAAGCTAGTTTAGGTTTTTGACATAAATAGACGTTATTCACACTTGATGCTCTCAATGGAAATAGAACTTTATAAACACAAAATTTTAAGCTATATATATATATATCAATAGGTAAGGTGAAAACTATTTTATTTATACATGTAAGCTAGTTTAGGTTTTTAGCATAAATAGATATTACTCACACTTGATTCTATTAATGGAAATCGACCTTTATAGACACAAAATTTTACGCTATCTACCGATAGGTAAGTTAACAAGTATTTTATCATATGTGTTAACGAAAAAATTGCAATATTAGATGCACGAGTACATGCGTTACCTTTATATAAAATATCTATCATACCCTCAAAATTATTACCTAGATAAAAACATAGTGGTAGGATATCTCTTATATCAAATAAACAAATGGTAGAAACCATCATCACTAATTATGTCTTATTTATCCCTCTGTCTGATTTATTGGATATCCTGAATGACGGAAAAGACGAGTGACTTCTTTTTATCGGGAGAATGCTGTTTTCTTCCCCTTACGAAACAAAGCCAGCGGGATAAATACACTACGTGGGATATCCTGTTATATTATACAGAGTACGGCAGAATAGACTCCAGATATCTGAAGGTCAATAGTAAAGGAGTGCTTTGTGTAGGGTGACGCGGGAGGTGGCAACAGCTCCGACGGAATTTCTTGTAGTCAGTAGACACCTCGATTTGGTCCGGTGAACATCAAGGTATATTTATCGAGGCGTTCTCAAAAACAACGATTATTTAACAGCGACACAGGGGTTATTTAGGACGCGCTTCTGGCTCAATGCAACTGATGCCGTTCCTGATCGGAAAAAAAGAACCATAGGGTGGGTTCCAAACGCGAGAGCGAAAGGGTCTGCATTACCAAAGAAACTAAGGGATCTAGGGTTACCCAAATCGGTCGGCAGATCTGTACTGTCCGTCTGGCGCCCAGGACTATAAGAAACATCACCGATCAGGGAAAATCATCCTTCGACTCGTTCATTTGCAGGAATTGCTACTGTGACATTGTCTCCATTACTACACGAAATTTGTAATTATATAAGTATGAGATGCCCATTCCTACTCCTCGGCATGTCATCTATCGGCGAAGTGTTAATCTGAGCGGTCTCATAAACTCTAGAATAAGAGGCCATAAAGTTCGTGTAATGTGCGGTTCTGACGTTATAGAAAGCATAAATCCCAGAGTGGTTCGAGGGTTTTTGAGATTTTTGACACTATAGTGACATGTGGAATCCCATAAACTTTGATACTTACGAGCACTTCAAACGCCAGAGAAAGCTTTTGAATTCGCCGACAGTATAAAAGAAGACAGCAATAGTCCACGGGGAAGATATCTGTTTTTGAGTGCCAGAGAAACACGGAGTTCTCCTGGTCAGAGAGGCCGAAAGGCCGCGTTGTCGTTGAACTCGAAGTCGTCCTGACATATCTAACTGTAAATTCTAACTCGCTGTACATACTTGCTTTAACTGTTGTAGTTGTAGTATGTTTAACGTATCGTGGTAAAGTAATTGCAGCGAAAGGCTTGTCGTGTTATTGACTACGGTACACTACGCAGCCCCGGTCTTCTGTTTGAACAGGGCGTATAGGCGAGAGCCGTTGTCGCCGTAATCTTTACGAATTACCAAAGAAACCAAGGTCGTACTCGGAACTTTAGAACACTTGAAAGCATGCAGGGCAAATTCGTGAAGAAGTTGCCGCCATTCTCCATCAGATGACCAACAGAGTGATGGAAAACTTTAGCAAACGACTTCGGCGGTGCATCGCAATTAACGGGCGCCCCCCGAGAGAAGTTATTTTCAAAACCTAGCGGGGAAAAGAACTGTATTATAAGTCATGCTAGAAAATATAAATTATATTTCTGTTAATTGTTTCGTTCGTTTTTCATTACCCTTTGAAAAGTGGGAGTCCATTCTGCTACTCTCCATGTATGTGTTAATTTCCATGTACAGGAAATTAAATCTCAAAGTTTGGGAAATATTTCATGAAGTTATATTCATCATTGATCTACTTACAACTGATAAAATACAAAAAAATAATAATAAGTAAAAAAGAGTAAGAAATACTTCCATGAAATCTCTTGGGAATTTAAGCGAGGCTCGAAATTTCGTGTTACAAGAATACATTCTTAACCTCTTTATATATTAAACTACTATGAGAAATGTTATTTTTCTTTTTTTTGGGAGGGGGGGGGGGGGCTAATGTCGCTGGGGGCTGACAATATTACGCCCCAGCCCGTTGTGCATATGGATACAAGGAAATTGAAACACAGAAGAATTTTATTAACAAACGATGCCACCGGCTCTGGACGATGGGTTGCAGCTCCCCTTTTTAGAGGAGGTTCCTTTTACAGGCGGAAGACTGACCAGTTCCCCAGAACACAACCAAGTCATGCGGGAATCGTACCCGCGCCTCCGGCGTGGGAGGCTGATTGGTGCCTTTGCCACTTAGACACTGGGCGACACCAAAAACGTATATGGGTCGTATCTGTGTGATAACTTTTGACCGATTGCCAAACGCGGTTACGTAATTCCAACATGAATAATAAAAATTCGGCATAATATGGGAAGACAGATTACTGGTAACTGCTATATATATACAGGGTGTCCATAATTAAAGTCCCACTTTCAAAAGGCTGCGAAAAAAGAACCACTGGTCAGAATCACTTCAAATTTGAAATGAATATACTGGAAGAAGGGGGAAACAATTTGGCATAATAAATAAAAGGTTTCCAAAATGTTACAGCGCCATTTATTGATACATTTTGGAAGGACTGAACGAGAAGATTTTTTGGATAATAACATTTATTTGGGGAAATGAGGTAGGTTAGTAGGATCGTGTTGGGTGGGCTTTGGACTGGAGGGACAGAATTATACATACACACACACACACATATATATATATATATATTTATTACAAATTCCCGGAAGATTGGCTATGACTCCATTTGTTCACAGTAAAGCGCGAGACTGCTCGCCATTCATTTAAGGAGGTACCGTATAGGTGGCCAGCATTACCCCCTATAAGCCGGTCCCGTAATTTAGAACCGAGTCAAGTGACGAGACCAGAACACTTGACCCTTTAATCAAGACCTCCTTTAATCAAGACCTCCAGAGGTAAATTTGAGAACTTGGAGGACATTGTAGCCATGACATATTTTACGTGCTCTCTCTCTCTCTTTCTCTCTCTCTCTCTATATATATTATATATATATATATATATATATGACAGGCCCTTTACATCTGTTTAATTTTGCTTCTTCATTATGCAGTCGTGTTTGGAGACCAGGAATGATAACACTTTAGTTCATAATTGATTCTGTTTTGTTATTCAAATTTTAAAGAAAACCGTAGCTCCCCCATCGCCATAGTTCGCCATTTTTCTCAACCTCTAAAGAACATGTAAGTCCCGGCTCTATTCCTTTTCAATCCCCGTAGTGTAGATTTCACGCTGGGGTGTCATGCGCGAAAACGTTATATAACCATCTACAGCGATCTGATTCGTGCTGCCATCTGCCGGTTTTTTATTAATTATGTGATCTCAATTAAGTTAAAATTATGTCGTGACGCACACACACACACATATATATATATGTAATGCGCTGTGCATCACGGGGGTTCATGAATGCTGGTAAATACCGGACATGCGAATATACCAGTTCGTAGTCATGGCGGTAGAGAGAGTCGTTGTTGAGCAACACAGATAGGAAGAGCAGGATTACATACACTGTAGAGATCCAGGAAAGAGACACACGAACAATAAATGGATTTATTGTTGCAGTAGGATGACAACATTACACGGCACAAGAGATTTTAGCAATAGTAACTGTACGTCTTGTAACTGGAAAACTAGGCACAAATATACGGCATGACAATATCGGCACCGGAAACCAGCCGGAGCTTGAATTTGCTTGACATCAATGGAACAGTAACAGCATATTTAGAAAGAGATGCGCGGCGATAGAGCATCACAGGACGTGAGATCGCGGAGATACGAAAGCAGGGAGAGACAACATCAATATACGAGGACAATCACGAAAAATAAAAGCCGCGGAGAATCCTTGCTCTCGCTTATACGAAGGGTTCAGGACCTCGTACACCAGAGGAACAAAAACTTCTCATTGGTTATCGGTGACCATCGGACCTCGTGCGTCAGAAATCGTACGATCTTTCGGAAGGCGCGAGAAAACTGGTGAGGTTGACTCATCTTGTTTTTGAAAACACCTTTTACTGTTTAGCACGTGTGTTAAGGAACTATTTCGCTAGTTAATTCGTTTATCCTTAGGTCATAATTTGAAATAGGGGGCCATCTTTATTGAAACGTTAACGGGAAAATTTAGAATAGGCATTAATTCATAAAGGTGGAACGTTATTATTTCGCATATATATATATATATATATATATGTATATATATATATGTGTGTGTGTGTGTGTGTGTATGTATACATTATTTATTTATTTATTTATCTAACTGCTCTGCAGATACGCCGCGGGGAATTCAGATAAATTCCAAACCCATCACATCCAGCTTTACAAAGATACGAGCGAGTGAAGTCTTTTAACCCCAGAAAACAATGAAAAACGAACAAAGCTAATACCAATTATTCAAAATCTGCTTCCGCCCATTCCTAATTTATGACAGAAAACTGGGAACAACAGAATCCCAGAAGGGTAAAATATGAATGAATGAAACTTTTACTATTACTGCTGCGATATGTGGCAACGGTACGACGAAAGAAACACAAAACAGGCATTAAACAAAAGCGTCTGAAAATGTGAACAGATGATGGATATAATGTCTAAGCAATTGTTCCGGTCCCGTTGTGCGTACATGCCGAAAATGCATTTGTGTTTCTGAAAGCACTGTCTTGATTAAAGGAACATTAATGTAGCAATTTTTGTGCATTTAAAAAAACAATTTCTGCAAAAAAAATTATTATTATTAATTATAATTTTCTAGTGTAAATACTGATTGAATGAATGTCACGACTGGATGTGAGGAAAGCCATTTGAAATCTTAGGAGTAGTTTTACTGATTGGAACATTCAATAGAATATCTCAAAAATCGTGATTTGACTCCCGAATCTAGCTGAATTACTTTATGGAAATCCGATTTCAGGGAATGAACAATGACAATGACAACGACAACGACAACCACAACGACAACAACGACAACAACAACAACGACAACAACAACCACAACAACAACAACCAACTCACAGACACACACATACACACACACACACACATATATATATATATACATATATATACATACATACATACACACATATACATATATACATACATACATACACACACACACACACATATATATATATATATATATATATATATATATATATATATATATATACCTCTCCTCCATCCTATTCCACACACTAATCATCCGGATTTTTATGAATTTATCTACGATCGAGAGGACTCAAATACATTTGGAATAATCCGATTTTATATTCTGAAAATTTACAGTACCCAAATATTCACGTGAACACTTATCTTTGAAATAAATTTTCATCCTTTAAGACGACTTTAACAGGTAGTTTCTTTGATGCATCTTCATATACAAAATATTAAATTAATTTATCATAATTTTTAATGAAATGTTTCTCTAAAAGTAACCTAACTGCAACGCAAAACAGACGTACAGGGTGCGGCAGAATGGACCCTCTTATCTCTTTACGTGACTGGCAAGGGAGTGATGAGGGTTGGGCATTTCTGGTGGTGGAAAGAGTTCGGGCGGATTTTCTTGTTGTTAGTAGACACCATGCGTTGGTCCGGTGAACATCGGGGTTTCGTTATCGAGATGTTCTTTAAAAACAACGGCCCTGTAACCGATACCTTAAGTGCATATATATACAAAATATTAAATTAATTTATCCTAATTTTTAAAGAATTTTTTCTCTCAAATTAACCTAACTGCAACGCAAAACAGACGTACAGGGTGTGTCAAAATGGACCCTCTTATCTCTGTAGGTCATTGGCAGGGAGTGGTAAGGGTTGGACGTCCCTGGTGGTGGAAAGAGTTTGGGCAGATTTTCTTGTTGTTAGTAGACACCATGCGTTGGTCCGGTGAACATCGTGGTTTCGTTATGGAGATGTTTTTTATAAACGGTCCTGTATCCGGGACACGGAGTGCATATGAGACCTACTTCTGGCTCTATGTGACTGATGCCTATCCTGGAGCATCACTAATAGATCTTACTGGTTTTTACTACCTTAACTTTAGTTACTTGCTTACACACACACACACACACACACACACACATACACGCACACACACACGCACACACACACAAACAAACACACACACATATACCGGGTGGCCATAATTAAACTGACAGTGCTCACAGTGTTCTGTAGCGCGATCTATTTGCGAGAATGACGCCACATTTTGTAGGAAGATTAAACTTGACGGGGGACGAAGGATTCCGCGAAAAAATATATTAGTTCCAAAAGTCACCGCTAGGGGAATATTTGGCTCTACGATGGACCTACGATAAATTCCGCTGTGAACCCACACCAAACAGTTACCTTTAGTGAATGTAAGGGAATTTCTGTGACTGCATGTGGTGATTTGTCATACCCAAATTCGGCAGTTCTGGGCATTCACAGTTCCATGTAGGTAAAAGTGGGCCTCGTCTCCCCATAAGATTTTCCACGGCCAAGCATCATCCACCTCCATTCTGGCAAGAAAGGTGAGAGCAAAAGTCAATCGCTTATCATGGTCGGGGTACAGTAACTCCTGTACACGGCTGATCTTGTACGGATAGAAGTTGATAATCTTTCGTAAGATTTTCCATACCGTACTGTAAGGCATATCCATATTCCGAGCTAATCCACGAGCGCTAGAGGTGGCAGCAATATTGTCTGGTCCTCTGTCGACAATCGCCGTGGCAACTGCTTCGATTGTATCCTGTGGTACAGGTTTTCGTCCTCTGCCTGACTGAACCTTCAGAGAACCTGTTTTCTCAAACGTCGCAACCATTGCTTTTAGCACATTAACTGACACAGGACCGTTAACTTTACGCATTTTTTTGTGCGTTCTAAAAGCACGAAGAGCGGCTGACGCGTTGCACTGGTTGAGGTAAAAGAATTTGACCAGTAACGCACGCTCGACTAAAGAAGGAGACATTGCACATAAACTTTCAATCCGATTGATTCGAAACGTAACACATTGCCTTTTAAAACCCAAGCAGCTGGCACTGTGCCAATGGATGTAACGTGAAATTTGAATAAAGAACTTTTTCTTCTGCTCAGCGTACGTGATATTGCAGATCACGAGACTTTATTGGTGTTTATGTAGATTTTATGCTTTTTCAAAAGTTTTGCCATATTGCACTTGAACTAAATAAGAAAATGTGCATAAAGGTAATTTTATTCCGTATTAATTTGCATTTCTTAACACTCTATTTTCTATTACACAGCGCCAAATATTCCCCTAGCGGTGACTTTTGGAACTAATTTATTTTTTCGCGGAATTCTTCGTCCCCAGTCTTGTTTAATCTTCCTACAAAATGTGGCGTCATTCTCGCAAATAGATCGCGCTACAGAACACTGTGAGCACTGTCAGTTTAATTATGGCCACCCGGTATATATATATATATATATATATATATATATATATATATATATATATATATATATATATATATATATATATATATATATAGATATAGATATATATATGTATATATATGTGTGTGTAACATGCCAGATGAGACCCAAGAAGATAAATCGAATTAATGAATCAAAGACCTGACATATCACATCGAAATTACTTGTAGGCCGGGTAGACAAAAGATAGTGGAGCTATTCAGTCTCGGACATTTTTTATTAGGCTGACAACGAAGCGTCTTCTCTGGACAGTTCAGAATCCAGCAAGCGTCATTTACCTGACCACAGGCCCTTATATAACTTTCATAGACGACTTGTCATGTGACAGTGCAAACGAGCAGTGATTCGCTGTGCCTTGATCTCCGGGCTTGAAAACTTATAAAATGAAGAGGGATTATCTCCAAATTTACAGGGATCGTATAGCATCTGCCGAAATCAACTCCTTTGTTCTTAAAATAAAAGCGAACAACGTAATTAATCTACGTACGAGGAAATTCAAAAAGAATATAGAATTTTGAAAGGGTTTTGGTGATTTATATATATATATATATATATATATATATATATATATATATATATATATATATATATATGTATATATATATATATATATATATATGTATATATATATATATTTATATACATATATATATATATATATATATATATATATATATATACATATATATATATATATATATATATATATATATATATATATATATATATATATATATATATATATATATATATATATATATATATATATGAGTTCCTGAACCTACATAAGACTGTGATACATGCATATTCCACCAGATGACGCTATATTTCATTTGCGCCGATTCAGCTAAACTAAAGAAGAAGAGTGACAATTAACAAGTGACACTCAAGGGATGTTATTACCATAACCTAGTCGAAAAAAACTAGATTATTTTATTTTTTGAAAATATAAATCTTTTATCTGTAAATTGTTTGTTTGTTTTTTCTTTTACCGATTGAAATGTTGAAGTCCATTCTGCCCCACATGTAGAAATACACTGAAATACTAAATATTGGAAACATCCTCATTCAGCATGCCATTTTCAGTCTCTTTAAAGAAAAGTTCTTTTCGTGGGATTTTTTAGCTCTTAGATAACCCTAAATTAAATTACCCTCAGTAGAGGTAACATTCTATAAAAAGGAATATCTCATCGCCTCTTATCGTAGTTCCTTCGTCTTTTTTTATTCCTAGAACTTCGGATCAAAGTTCTTATATATATAGCAGTTTCCAGTAATCTGTCTTCCCGTATTATGCCGAATTTTTATTATTCATGTCGAAATTACGTGACCGCGTTTGGCAATCGGTCAAAAGTTTTCACACAGATACGACCCATATACGTTTTTGAGAGTAGTTTAATATTTAAAGAGGTTAAGAATGTATTCTTGTAACACGGAATTTTGAACCTCGCTCAAAGTCTGAAGAGATTTCGTGGAAATATTTCTTGCGCTATTTACCTACTTTTTCGTTTTTCCAGTTGTAAGCAGGTGAAATATTAATGTTACATTATATATATATATATATATATATATATATATATATATATATATATATTTATATATGCATTGGTGTGCAAAACTTAAGGACCAACAGTATTCCATTGGTTTAAATCCAGAAAATGAAACATAAAAGCTAGAGGTGATTTCCATGAGGATATCTGATCAGTAGAATGGTGACAGTAGAATACCAGTAGAATTCCTGATAGTCACGTTGCATGTCACGTGACAGGGCTGAACTTAATAATAGCAGGTTTTCCGAGAAAAGTCAGGGAAGAAAAAGTTAGTGTAATCGTCGTTGTAAGAAGTTAAAGTGAATCGTAATTGTGTTACTGGTGATACAAACGTCTAGCGGGATACAATTAGATGACTTAACGCGTAGTAGAATAATTGGTAAGCTTAGAGAAAGACGCAGGCTGAATAGTGTAGCCGAAGAGTTTGGTATCGCCTATAGCATTGGTTCACGTGTGTGGAAGACCTTCAAAGCAACAGGGACAGCTGTTAGAACGATCGATGGTGGTCGCCCAAAAAACATGACACTAAAA
>OU015490.1:119819595-119874595 GCA_907164885.2 Dolomedes plantarius
TATTCAATTTTTTTTAAAAATTATATTCTTAAAATAATATTCAAATTAATATTACGTTAGTTAAATTTTAACGTTAATTTTTTAAAAGAAAAGAGCGTGCCGTAGAACGGCTAGTTTCGAATCGCTAACGTCAGAACAGAAGCCCACCGTGATAGCACCACGCCAAAGATCGTTGAAGTCTTTGGTACAAAAAGCGGTAGAGGACAGTAGCGGTAACAATGGAGATTGTTAGGATTAAGCCCATAACTTTATTTCTACTGATCAGATATACATAATATATAGCCTATGTCCATCTGGAATAATGTACCTTTCAAACAGTGAAAGAATTTTTCAAATAGGTGCAGTGGTTCCGGAGATTATCCTCCACGTACAAAATCGCTCTCTCTCTTTATATATAAGTATAGATTATAGAAGTATAGATACACATTGGTATCTCAAAATTAGAGTAAGAAATGAAATAAAAATACAAAAATAAAAAAAGGATTTTAAGTAAAGAATGTTTTTTTAATTATTTTAAGCACCTAAAATAATATTCAAATTAATATTACGTTACTTAATAATTGTGTGCACAGCCGCCATCTTGGATTTTTTTGAGCCAACTTGGCGATTTTACCGTGTTTTGAGGAGTGGAAAATTTCTCGCCAATGTGTTTTAAGCGGTGTTTTCAAAACGCTGGACTTTGAATCTTTTTAGCTTTTTTAATAAAAACCACCTGTTTAAATTATGAAACATAGAAAATTTTTTGAAAAATCATTTAAACGTTGGACTCAGATTTATTTTTGGGTTTTTGATAAAAACCACTTTTTTGAAAAAATCATTCTCAAATATTGGAAATTTTGGGTTTTTCTTTTAGTTTTTTTAATAAAAACGACCTTTTTAAATTGTGAAACTTAGAAATATTTTTGAAAAATCATTTAATCGTTGGACTGAGATTTTTTTTTGTCATTTTTAATTATAAACTACCTTTTCAAATTATGATCCATATGAAAAATTTGGTCAAATGAATTTTACTTACAGATAAAATTTCAATGCCATCTATTCAGTTTGCCCTAACTCTTTGACTAATAGCAATGAATCACCAAAATATTATGCCAATATATTGTTAATTAGAAAAAAATACAGCATTTTTGTACCATCTAAATAACTTGCAATTTAAAAATTATCTAAAATACAGCTTTGAAAAATGTAAAATAATTATGAACCCATAAATTTATGGTGAGTAACCAGATCCTCTTTTTTTTTTTAGTTAGGGCATTGTGGTAATGAAATTTTACTTCAGATTTGACCTTAACCAAATATTTGGTGCATACAATAAAATCGGGACAAGGATTATTTGACCATTTGTCCTGCTGTGTTGGAAATAAGAAAAAAAAACCTTTTCCTAAACCAATAACTTAACCTTAACTAACTTTTTAACTTAGGTTCCTGGGGAGAGAGAAGTTGAACTTCAGTTATTTAAATTTATTTGCAATCCACTACAACTTGGAATTTATAAAATATTTTAAAATATATTGTATTTAAAATGTATACTGTATTTTACATTTTACGAAAAAATGATGGCAGATAATTTTTACTTCAAATAAATGAAATGGTGTATCATTATAGTATACTAATTGGCAATCGATAAACAAAATTAAAAGCAACTGAAATTTAATAAGTTAACGAAAAACTGATAATGGATGCAAAAATTTCAACAAAAAGACTCTTAGTTTTAAAAATAATTTACTCTTTTGAGTATAGTCAATTTGACTCAGATTTCCAGGTAAAGGCCAAGATCTGACCTAAAATTATTATTCTGTAATTAAAAGATCACATCAGAAATAACTGTTTGATCTTAAAATTAGAGAATTTGACATTGGGTTATTTTTACCAGAACGCAATAATTATCGCCATGCGAAATGCGCCAAACCCTGGCGTAAAAATCCAAGATGGCGGCCGTGCACACAAATCTAGATTATCTCCCCTAACTTTATTTCTGCTGATCAGATATACATAATATATAGCCTATGTCCATCTGGAATAATGTACCTTTCAAACAGTGAAAGAATTTTTCAAATAGGTGCAGTGGTTTCGGAGATTACCTTCCACGTACAAAATCGCTCTCCCTCTTTATATATAAGTATAGATATATGGAACAATGAAGAATCACCAAAATGTGTTCCCATAAATACTAGCCAGCAAACCAGTGATGAATAACAACAGGCGAAAGTTTCCCGACAATGTGCCTCTGCATTACAATTTATATATATATATATATATATATATATGGAAGAAATTCAACAATAATTTTGGCACACTACGCTTTGTTATTATTGTTATTATATGAAAGGTAAAAAGAAAACTGAATCGCAATTAAAAAGATTTATACAGGCAAGTTTTGGGAAGATCGCATTTATGAAACATGTCATGCTGTGTAAATAAGAAGCGAACATGTTATTGAATTAAATTATTCGTGAAAACCATAGAATGTGTCTTTTTTTTTTTACTTGAAAACTGAACAAATATTTTGATAAACCTAATATTGCATACTAGTGCAAAGTTAATTATTTTTAATTACTATTTGAAATATTAATGACTCCCTTCTTCTTTCAGGTATGTACCGCATCACCAACACTTTTATTTTTTACTCAAAACTGTAAGAGGTAAGACTTTTTTACTTGTACCTAAAATTTATAATTCACAAATGTTTTTTTGTGTAACTTTATGCCTCAGCATAATGAACACAAACAAAAAAATCTTTGATATGTTCATGGATATATTTATTACGCGATGATACATAACATAAGTTGGTATTCAGCTTCTTATACGTTAGACGAGGTACTAAGCATGATCAAATGCTATGTCACACGTAGAGAAATACCGGGGGGATTGAAAAGTTAGTAAACATTTTTAAAATCAATTCTTCCCGGAATAATTACCACATGGCCACGCATTAAGTATAGACATACTTGATTTAACGTCGGGTTTTTTTTGACCAGGAAAAAATGTACATAATTAATTACAAATACGTCCAACAGATGGAACTGCAACAGCATGAATGCGCCTGCAAACGTGGCCTATGCAAACAGAAATCTGAAGACAACAGCAGTCAGTTAGATAAAGAAGCTGGCCATGTTAACCTTGCTTGATAAAGCGATGTCGGGGAAGCATTATCTTCTTTAAAGTCTTTTTATACCCACACTCATTCATATATAATCTCTATCTATCGTTTTTCAAGGGACCGACTGAACTGAACGATAAATGCGGAAAACGACAGATGCAGGAACATAACAAAGGAATATGATCTTCGGGACTGTATCACATAAACGACACATACGGGAAAACGATGATTCGGGGAACGATCGATCGAGACTCCTATATATATATATATATATATATATATATATATATATATATATATATATATATATATATATATATATATATATATATATATATATATATATATATACACATACATACATACATACACACACACACACACATATATATATAACCTGTGTGTGTGCATATGAACTTCAAAAAAACAAAGAAACCCCTGACTTTTGAATAACCCGGTGCTTTGTATTTCTTAATTTGGATGCAGCTACAGCAACAATACCTCATTTAACAATCTCATTACTTAGCAATTGGAAATGGCATCATTAATAATCCCGAATAATTAATTAATTGGCTGCGTTCTGCCTTTTCATCGTCACATGTAATAAGCAATTCGTTGGCTAGGTCAAGATAAATGGCTTAGGTTTGTTTAATGTGTATTGAGCTTGACCTACTTTAATGCATCCATCATCAGCATCTTTACAGAGTGCCAACGGTATTCAATGTACCAGGTAATTCAAAATTCAGCATGCATTTTCAAAAGTCAATATTTTAGTGAATAATTATCGTATGACAACTCAAAAATTACACTCCCCCATGATATAACATCGGTTTTTTTTAAGACAAGAAAAATAATTACAGAAATAATGACCAATAAGTACAACAGATGGCGGTAGATCTGTAACAAAAGATAATTATGATGGTAATGCTCCTCCAACATTAAAGAAACCTAAGCCTTATAAGGTAAGGTCAACATGGAAAACTCTTACCGTAAGTAACTCTCTTTCTCTTTGCAGTATCTACTATATTGTGTTATCACTTTTGTAGGTGCGTCAGTGCTGTTGCAATGCCATCTAGAGGACATATTGGTATTTGATGTATTTGATTGCGAAAATATTTTTTATATACATACATATATATATATATATACATACATATATATATATATATATACATATATATATATATATATATATATATATATATATATATATATATATATATATACATATATAAAATTCTTTGTAAAGCATTAATATCGTGCGAAATCTTTCCCAAAATGACAAGCCGCAGAAACTAACACTCCCTCTGAGAGATATATTAAAATACAAACCCAATATCTGTGACAAAAACGAAACGCAAATTCCTCATGTACTCCCATTACATGCCTCGTACAGCAAGAAAATATGTTAAAATATCCTCCCCAAATTATGCAGAAATGTGTTTGCGTTTTATGTTCCCCCGAACAAAGTATTTATGACACTTCTGTCTCGGCGTATTTGCATAACACAGTGCAGTGTTCATGAATCCCCTTTTTCTGAATTTTTATCGTCTCCGTGCTTTTTCGGCCAAAAGTCTGTGTGCTTATAAAAATGGAAATGCGCTTTTTCGGGAGCGGAGAATGCCCCGCTTTCTTTCTTCGCCGACCGTGGTCTTTTATTGTCGCATAATTTGTTTCTCGAGAGCGATATTCGCGGAAAGTGGATGTATGCTACAAATCATTGAATAATGGATTTGTATTTACCTCTAACCTTACAACGACGTTCATTCGTCATTCCTTTCAACGACGTCTCAAATTTACTTCTTTTGCACCCTTCCTTCAAAAATTGAGATTTTAAAAGATAAATAAACATAATAATTACGAGATAAAAAGAACTTTTCATATACCATGTTTTTAAATTTTCTGTTGAATCATATAAACTTGACAATTCTATGTATTAATAAATACTTTGTAAAATTTTTTTTGATGAATTATCCCATCAACTTGAAAGAAAATGAAGTGAACTGGAAGTTAATGTTAAGCATTTAACATTTCTTTCCCGTTACGGCCAACAGATGGCTGCACCAGTCTACATAACAAAATTAACTGAAAATAACTGAAAATTAATTTAATTTTGCTTAAAGATGGCTAAAAGTATTAAACGGATGCATTGTCATCGTGTTCTGAGCTATTCTAAAAGTTTCAAATGTCTAGCTAGTCGGGAAGTTTGTTAAAAATCGATTGCAAGATTTGTACTTGACAAACACACACACACACACACAAACAAGAAAGCACGTAAATAAAAACATGGTAATAATTGCACTGTACAGGGTATTGCCGAATTCAACCGACAAATTCAGAGGGGCGATAGCAGGCATCTAGATTAGCAATAATCACACAGGTATGCATGACCGGAAACGCAAAACTGACTGTGGAGGGCGTTGTTTACTGAATCGGACCATACCTTTTACCAACCCCACTCGGAAATATCGCATTTTTCTGGAGGAGGTAGAAAACTCAAAAACAAAATAAAATCACATAGGAATGTATGACCGGAAACGCAAACCTGATCAGCTAGACGCTAGAGCATAAACAAAGATGCAGAAATGAAAAGTCAACATTTCTACATCTTTGTTTATCCTCTAGCTCAGAGCTCCGCAACCTTTTATCTTCCACGGCACAACAACGTTTTTTTCGATAATTCCGCGGCACACCAGAAGAAAAAGCTTGCAAATATATAAATTACAATAAATACGTATATGTTTTTATTAGATGAAAAACACAACAAAATATCTCTATGTATCACGATAATTATAATCATTTAAGTTTTATATAAATCATTTTGAACTGTACACCAACACAAGAACAAAAATATAAAATTATAGTTTACAAGTAAAAGAAATTTCTCTTTAAATTTTTATATTAAAATTTATTTTTTAGTCTTTACTTAAACCTAATAAATCAAAGTTAATTTAAACATAACTAATTTATTATTGAGATATTTGAGATTGTTTTGATAAAAGTGCGTTTTATATTTGCACGTTTTATATTTGGCTCTATAATAAAAAGAGCTACAGTTCATGGTCAAGGCCCTTTAAATATGATCGCTTGTCATTTTCTATTAGAACCAGTGTCGAAAAACTTTGTCGCATAAGTATGTCGTAGAAAATTGGAGCAAAATTGCAATGGCCTTGTCACAAATTTGTGGATATTCTTTCTTAACTGAAATCCAGAAATATGACGCTCGAGCATATATGCAATGTATGGCTAACATGTTTTTGTTTGTGTATAATTTCGACCCAGAAAAATTGCATATTAACAAAAAGTTAGAGGAATATTTTACTTAGAAAAATTTCTATTTAATGCGGTGGTTAATTTTTTTATTATCATAATCGATAAAATCACCGCGGCACAGTCAAGATCACCTCGCGGCACACTAGTGTGCCACGGCACAGCGGTTGCGGTGCACTGTTCTAGCTGATCAGGTTTGTGTTTCCGGTCATATATTCCTATGTGATTATTGCTCGTCTGTATGCCTACTATCACCCCTCTGAATTTGTCGGTCGAATTCGGCAACACCCTGTATATTTTGCTGTAATAGCTCTGTGTTGAATTTTCCCATTTTACAACCTTCCTTCAATGTTTGAGATTCCTGAAGAGATATGAATGCATTGTTTCGATCGCTTTCTGATGTGATAATGTTGTGTTGATTTTGCGTATTTTGCACCCTTCCTTCAATATTTGAGATTCATAAAGAGTAGTAATTGTACTGTGTATTCTGGTGTAACAGCTCTGGGCTGAATTGAGAGTCATAGGGAGAAATAATTGCATTGTTTTTATTATTTTCCTGTTGTATTAGCTCTATGGTGAATTTACCCATTTTGAAATCTTCCTTCAATGCCTGAGATTCGTAAAGAGAGATAATTGCATTGTTTACATTATTTTTCTGGTACGATACCGTTGTATTCATTTTGCCAATTTTATGCCCTTCTTTCAAGGTTTTAGATTCATGACCAGAAATAATTGCACTGTATATTCTGGTGTAATAGCTCTCTGTTGAATTTGCCCATTTTGCAACCTTCCTTCAATGTTTGAGATTCATGAAGAGAGATCATTGCATTTTTTTCATTTTTTTTTCTGGTGTGATAGCGTTGTATTCATTTTGGCTATTTTGAACCCTTGCATCAAAGTTTGAAATTCACGAGGAGAAATAATTGCACTATGTATTTTGGTGTAATAGCTGTGTGTTGAATTTGCCTATTTTGCACCCATCCTTTGAAGTTTGAGATTCCTGAAAAGAGATATTTGCATTGTTTTCCTTATTTTCTGGTGTGATAGCGTTGTATTAATTTTGCTCATTTTACACCCTTCCTTCAAGGTTTGAGATTCACGAAGAGAAATAATTGCACTGTGTATTCACGAGGAGATATAATTGCACTCTGCATAATCCTTATGTGTTATATACAATGCCTAGGGAAATACATAGCATATTAAAATATCACATACATTTCATGACTTGTCTAAAAATATCACGCTTTCTATAGATTTCCTAGGCTATATATATATATATATATATATATATATATATATATATATATATATATATATATATATATATATATATTTCGTTGTCAAAAGAAGACTAAAAAGGCAAGCTAACATGTGTAATCAAGTTAAATACATATAATATGGGGCCAATTTTCTATGCAGGTATAAGTCCGTTAGAAGATGCCTGGTTAATAAATCGTACTGTTCGAAAATTCACTTATTACAATAGGTAAAATTTAAGAAATAGAAATAAAAGAATGTTAAGAAAAATTCATCCCGGATTCGGGGTTTCGGTTTTGATAATCCGTTAATTCTGAAATACATAAATATTTTTTACCTTTCTCTTTCTGTTCTCTCCGTTTAGAACTGGGCACATTGTACCCATCATTTATTATTCCTTTGATTATTGTTCTGAAGTTTCGAATGCAGGAACATTTGTTCTTGACAGAATGACGAAAGGGCTTTAATGAAGCTTTAATGCCTCCCGAGGCAAACCTATCAATTAGCTAAAAAGATAGAGTGGAACATAATCATGGTATTTGAACGAAATAAAGATGCGCGCGCGCGCGCACACGCACGCACACACACACACACACACACACACACACACACACACACACACACACACACACATATATATATATATAGGAATAGTTTTTTTAATTTTGTACACTTAAATTAATTTTTATTGCCAATGCTCATTTGATAACAGAGTGAATAGTAGGATACATTGTAATCGTGTACAAATATGTAATATACTAAATAAATTTAACATTCAGGCAAGTGATGAGGGTTTATTAACTTTTTTATCAATTTTTGCTCTCTCTCTCTCTATAAAATATATATATATATATATATATATATATATATATATATATATATATATATATACATACACACACATATATATATATATATGTGTGTGTGTGTGTATAATTGTATCTTTTTTCCTTAAGGACATTTCCTGTATATTATCTACCGTTGTCGAAGAAATACGAAAAAAACAAGTCAACATCTAATGTACAGGCAGTTCATTCGCTAAACAGTTGTTATTAATGAAGTAATAAGGTTCTTAGTTAATTATAGCAAGTGCCTTCTCATTAAAATTTCATTAAGTGAAAAATCTGTGATCAGAAAATTTGGCTTCAAAAGAGTAATAAATGACTGTAAACATAAATCAGAATAATAGTTAGGTCTTTTCAAATTCTGTTGGAGCATCCGTTATCAATGGCATGATGACTGTATATCACATAAAAATTTTTGAGAGAGATTTCAATTAAAATTAACTACGGATAAATTTGTAAGCAATGCATTTATCACAACGAAACTTGATCTTTACAATTCTACATCACCATTTCATTCATGTATCTAGAGAAGCCAAAAAAAGGGTTAGACGAACCGGAAAATCTCCATTCATATTGTGTTAACTGAGTTAGCGAACTTGCTCGTAAATGCGATTCTCGCTTTATGCCTGGCGTTTCATTTATCAGCGTTTAATTATTTACTTTCTCATTAATTTTATGCATGTCTAATTAATGGAATCGTGGAGCAATGAATTAATCAATGTCTGCCTTGAACTGCTAAGTTAGAGGACATCAAAATTTAATGAGCAAAAACAATTTTATCTCCTGGATATTTAGAATCCAAGATAAAATTACAGTCATAACTCGGTACTCATCTGCTTCGGTACTCGTCGCGTCGACGCTATAAAATTGCTTCGGTACTCGTCGGATTTTGACGTGGAAAATTTGCTTCTTTACTCTGTGTTTGCTCAGTACTCATCGGATTTTGACGCGGAAAAATAGTTTCGGTACTTGGCGTTGCTCGGTACTCGTCGAATTTCGACGCGGAAAATTGGTTTCGGTACTCGGCGTTTGCCCGCTACTCGTCGAATTTCGACGCCGAACAATTACTTCGGTACTAGGCGTTTGCTCGGTACTCTTCGGATTTCGACGCGGAAAAATTGCTTCGGTATTCGGCGCTTGCTCGGTACTCGTCAGATTTCGACGCGGAAAAATTGTTTCGGTATTCGGCGCTTGCTCGGTACACGTCAGATTTCAACGCGGGAAAATTGCTTCGGTATTCGGCGCTTGCTCGGTACTCGTCAGATGTCGACGCGGAAAAATTGCTTCGGTACTCGGCGTTTGCTCGGTACTCGTCGGATTTCGACGCGGAAAATTGGTTTCGGTACTCGGCGTTTGCCCGGTACTCGTCAAATTTCGACGCGGAACAATTACTTCGGTACTAGGCGGTTGCTCGGTACTCGTCGGATTTCGACGCGGAAAATTTGCTTCGGTATTCGGCGCTTGCTCGGTACTTGTCAGATTTCGACGCGGAAAAATTGCTTCGGTATTCGGCGCTTGCTCGGTACTCGTTGGATTTCGACGAGGAAAAATTGCTTCGGTACTCGTTGGATTTCGACCCGGAAAAATTGCTTCGATACTAGGCGTTTGCTCGGTACTCGTCGGATTCCGACGCGGAAAAATTGCTTCAGTATTCGGCCCTTGCTCGGTACTCATCGGAATTCGACGCAGAAAAATTGCTTCGGTACTAAGCATTTGCTCGGTACTCGTCGGATTTCGATGAAGAAAAATTGCTTCGCAACTCGGCGTTTGCTCGGTACTCTTCATATTTCGACGTGGAAAAATTGCTTCGGTACTAGGCATTTGCTCGGTACTCGTCGGATTTCGATACAGAAAAATTGCTTCGGAACTCGGCGTTTGCTTGGTACTCTTCAGATTTCGACGTGGAAAAATTGCTTCGGTACTAGGCGTTTACTTCGGTACTTTTCGGATTTTGACGCTGTATTACAAATCGACGTTTGCTCGGTACTCGTCCCACATGCTAAAACATGTACGAGACAAGACGATGTCCCTGCATCATGTCTCTCCGGATGAAAAGAATGACAGAAATAGGTTGAAATACAAAATTTTATTTAAAAGTATGACCCTGACAAAACTCTAGCGAGCTGAAAATGGGAACTTGTTTAGTGATCAAATAATATCTTAATTCAGCAACGTTTTGAAGAGTTGGCAGAAGCAAGTTTTTCTTGATGGGTTTGTAGTGAAACTCTCCAAATCTGAGTCTACAACAGGGATCGGTGGTGTTAAGAGACATAAAATAGAGAGAGTCAGAGAGCAAGCGCCAGTTGTTTTATTGGAAGGAGACTCCCCTCCCAAGTAATTACCTCTCTCCTCCTCTACTTCGAAACTATCCCATTATGTCATCAACTCCTTTCAGTACAGGTTGAGTGAAGCTAATTTTTATTTTATTTTATCTAATTATTGTTTTAAATTATGTCTGTCTAGTGTAAAGATATAGCAATCTATCCCATTCCTCCTGAACAGCTTTCCAGAGTCCTGTAAGGGTTTTGGGACGACGTTTGGATAATGCAGATTTTAAGAGACCGAAAGCACAAAAATCCATAGGTGATACATCGGGAGATTTAAAAGGGATATCAGTGAAGGGTATGGCCTTGATACCAGTTTTTTGTTCCATTTCTTTTAGGAAATCTACAGTGGATTTTAATGTGTGACTGCTAACTTTGTCCTGGTGGAGTCTCACAGATTGATGGCACTGTGGGTAAAGCGATGGTATTTCATTCAGAAAAATTGGCGATAAAATATGTTCCTGATAGTATTTGGAGTTAATCTTGACATTCTTTTCCACTCTCTTTATTTTTAACTTGCCATTATAAGAAAAACCAGCAACAATCATGAATCCCTTAGAAAAACTTTCTTTCGATTCTTTGAACCATGTACTCAAATTTTTTTTCTCCCCTTTTATGATAATAAATGGCTCTTTTTTCGTTGCAATCGTTTAAATACACCCATGATTCATCTATTGTGACAATTGTTCTCCATTTTTCTTTGGATAAGTGTTTGTCATATAGAATTCTGCAGCGTGTCCTGCGTTCAGCGATATGATTTGGAAGAAGACGATGCACATTGCATTTTTTCGCTTTCTTAAGATTTAAATCAACGTTTATCATTTTGTTTACAGTGGACACCGAACATTTTAATGATTTTGCAACTGTCCTTTGACAAGGGGGATTTTCTTTTAACATTAAACAACGTACCTTTGCAATAGTCGAAGATGTCCGTTTTTTCGTTGGATACTTGTTTGGAATTTTTGTCCCACTTGAGGCTCCAATTTGACGTTTTTTTTCTTTCTTGTTGACGATATTACCTATCGACGCTTTAGATATCCCAAAACCATGACTCCCACATCGTTTTTGGATAACGGAGTATGCATATTTCTCTTCGGAAAGAACATAAATGTAGCCTTCGAACCACTGCTTTGTTTAAAACGCCATTTTGAATAAAAACAAAACTTTCAAGCCGCAGACGATAATTTTGACTTTTAAAAACATAGTACAATTGCAATTATTTCTTTTGCAGCAAACGATTATTTATTACCGCTTACCAAAGTCGTCTAAAAAATGTGCGAACAGCATCTGTATATATATGATCTTTTTATGTATGATCATAATTGACTTATCGATAATGATTTTATCGATACGACGCTCATTGTAACTTAAAAAGTTAAACTGTTTATGAATGTAGCTCGGCATTGTACAGGGAGTGTCTTATTATGCTACACATGTATTTCAGTTTCAGTCACAAAGTGAGATACTTATAGTCGATCAAAATGATAGTACAATAATCATGGAGACGACACAATGAACACAATGAATTACAGCTTTTCTAAATTAGAATAACCACAAACTAATAAAGAAAATATTATTTGAGTGAACATTACACGGGTCCAAAAACTAACATAACGCAGGTTTATGTTCAAGTTATGTTCAAGAGAAAACAATTTTCCCAGTCATGGAACTTTTTGAAAACCTTTCCGGAAACAGTAGAAAGAAAAACTTACTATGGAGGGGAAAATATCGAAGTAAGCGTCAGATTTCTAAAATATATTCCTCATTTCTATGAGAATGTGTACACGGAGAAGGATTTCTAGCACAGTTATTGGCTTAAAAGGCCTTTTTGAAACGCTTCTCTCAAGGAAAGAGCATATGTGTAGCATAACGAGACGTTCCCTTTTCTTTTGAGAAATAATAGCTTTTAAAACTTCTTTTAGCTTTAACAACGGGAAAGAATCTTAGGAAATATTTAATAAAAGGACAGAATTTTGCATTGTATGTATAATTATAGTATATATTCTCACACACACACACACACACACACACACATATATATATATATATATATATATATATATATATACAGTGGAATCTCAATCTATCGTTTTCGGATCCATCGTTTTTCCGTATGTGTCTTTCATTTTATCCAGTCCCAACGATCATATTCCTTTGTTATGTTTCCGCATGTATCGTTTTCCTGCATTTATCGTTCATTTCAATCGGTCCCTTGAAAAACGATAGATCGAGATTCCACTGTATATATATATATATATATATATATATATATATATATATATATATATGACGAGCGTATTATTACACCCGTCATATTACAATTTATGGCAGTCATGGTCATCCGGTGTTGTAGCAAGAAGTAATCCAGTAAACATTGAACAGGCATCCGTTAGAGTTACTCATGTGTATTTCTTCATTCGAACACGACCACTGATCCAAGGATCATCCAATTTAAACGTTCGCCAGTTTACATTTTGGGACCCGGCGAACACACGTCCTGCAGCATTAACTTTTATCCCGCGCTCTGCCAATTTCGAGGTCTAACCCTCGCGTCCACTCTCCCGGCACATGCGCAGACCCCAATTTAGAATTTCTGGAAGTTCTTTTCGCGCCCAAATCCTGTACCTGATCTAAAAATAAATCCTCTCTACTAGACTCTTTTATACCGCGAATCGAAGGTCAATCTCAAAACGGGGAAAAATAACCTACTTTTCTACCCACGCGTCTGGGAATATGAATTATAGTGGCTCTTTCTCGCTACGAAAATGATTAATCCCGAAGCCCCCTTTAAATTTAATTTAATTATTCCTTTCCCAACTAATTTCTTGACATATATATATATTGAATATTAAAACCGCCATGTTTGAAAAAAAGTTATCAGTGATACTAACAAAAACTGTATAAATATTTCAAGATTTCCATAATTTTACATTAAATCCAGGACAAACTTCTTTCTCTGTAAGATTCAAACGTAGTCCTTATTTTTACGTTAATTTTCATAACTTTAAAAATATATCTAGACTTTCACACGCTTATTTATTGGATGGGAAAATGCTCGAGGTGTTACGCCTGAGGAATATTTCAAATTCCAAGAGAGAAGACCGTATTAAACGAATTGCGTTTTAACCCTTCGAAAAACTGACACTATTTTCAATAGGCTCTTTATCAAACTCCAAAGCTTTGTACCCGCACTTTTGACAGCTTGCCAATAAATGTCACCCGCTTTAGATTTGATTAAATTGTGAAAGATGGGGGAGGGGGTTTATAGTGATAGACTTATTTTGCCCGCGCTAGGTTATCGATGAGGGTGCGTTTATATGGTACTTTGCTGTGTATACTCTGAGGCAGCGATGTATCTTTTCTTTTTTCATTTGAATTATGATAATTTATCGCTTTTTTATGCATGCAGTGAGAAACGTCTTTAAAAAAGCCTGCATAAAGAAGCCTACTTTACCCTCGCAAAGTAACGTAAGAAGGGATAGAAAGCCGTACAAGAGAAACATTAAAAGGAGTTAAGGTTATATTTGTTATACTTATGATATGTATAAAATTTGAATTGCTTAAGAATGATATTTAGCTTTGTGTTAATAATTATTGTTATGGCCGTGATTCTAGAAGATTAGTCCATTGCGTTAAAAAAATAGAAGAATAAAACAAGAATTCACTTACCGCACTTTCTGAATAAATGACTGATTATTTAATACATGAACTAAGAGAGCACATAGTGAATTAAACGTGGGCATCACGTCTGTCCTCAAAGGGCCAGGAAACATTAAGATTTCTTGAATCCATTAACATCTGCGTTAATTCTGTACTATATGCGTACTAGTAGAAACCTATCTAACACGTGGGAAGGAAATTAGCTCACAGAAGATGGATTTATTTTTTCATCAGCATTTCGAAGACTGATTATATTTTTTATGCGACACGTGCAGCCACGTGGTTCAGAACCACTTCTCTGCTAGTAGATGGGTGGGCTCTTTAGCCGAAGAATTTACGAAGACTGACTCCACATACAGTTCTTGAGCCGGAAGTTCAAAGATCGCCGCTCCTTTTCTGTTGCCATCGTTTTATAAACTTTGTAGTCGGGGAATGTCAGTGCGCGCGCATTCATTCACGCACCATCGCTTTGAATCGAACTAGCAGGAGAAAAGTTTGGTGCAAACCAGTTCCGGCTAGTTTTAAGTGGATGTTTCCATAAAACTTTGCATGATCATAATGTTTCTGTAATATGAACTATGTTAACATATCAGTGGGGGGGTGGTAAGCAAAATACAGGGAGTGTCACAAAATTTGACATCATTTCTCTATCTTATAACTTACTAATAGCACTGGTCTGCATGAAAATCGACCCTGAAACCATACCTGCTGATTCTTATATAAAATCGCTTCCTGAATCCGAATATAACCCCCGTTTTCTCCCACCACCCACCGTTTCCGGGAGAGTTCCCTCACCAATTTTTATTTTTTTTTCGATAATTTGGAGGGATGAAAAGAATTATTTTCGCCTTTACATTTCTTCTGATGAGCTAGAGAAGCGAAAACATGAACATTTGTAGCAAGGCGGTAGATCTGGGGAGGATTTGCCCCCTTAAATTGCAAAAAAATCACTAAAAATGATCGATTTTTCCGGTTTTTTCGCAATTTTTTTACTTATTTTCTACCTATTCCAGCTTCCAGTCCCCCTCGTCCTCCCACAAACGCCCCCGAATAATAAAAATATATAGCAACAATAATAAAAATATATAGCAACAATATATAGCAACAATGATAAAAATATATAGCAACAATATATAGCAACAATAAGAAAAAAATATAGTAACAATTCGGAAGATCCACTGTACTACGCTGGCGCTCTCAATACCTCGCGCGCACAGGTTTGCACAGGATTTTTCATGCTTTGACAAGTTTAAAACTGACCTTTAAAACAACGAGTCCATACATGATTCTTTAGATTAAAGTGGTGCAAATAAAAACTGGGGATCTCCATTTTTTTTTCAAAACTGAGTTACGGATATTTTCTTATACAGGATACTGAAGAATGGAATCCCCCATATTAAAGAATAGTATAAAAAAGAATGAAATAATTTACAGAAAAATGCTTTATATTTTCGAAAAGTATCAACAATCAAGATATTTACAACAAGGTTTTGAAAATAATATCTCTCAGGTGGTGCCCGATATTTGCGATGACCCGATATTTGCGAGGCGTTCTCTAAAGTTTTCTATCACTTCGTTGGTCATGTCTGGAGAAATGGTGGCAACTTCCTCATGATTATGCCCTTCACTTAGGTATTATCAGGAGTTCTATCAGTTCTTATGTCCCGAGGACGATCTCTTGGTTTCCTTGGTAATGCAGACCCACTTGCTCTAACGTTTGAAACCCATCGTAGGATTGTTTTTCGATCCGGATCGGCATCAGTCGCGTAGAGCCTGAAACGTCTCTTAAATTCCCTCCGCGTCGCGGTTACAGAACCGTTATTATTAAAGAATGTCCCGATAACGAAACCGCGATGTTCACCGGACCAATGCATGGTGTCTACTGGCAACTAGAAAATCCACCCGAACTCTTGCCACCGTCCGGGCCGCCCTACCCTCACCACTTTCTTACCATTGATCATCTGAAATGTGGAGTCCATTCTGCCTCACACTGAATAAGATAAAATGATATACTAGTTAGTGTATTTATACCGAAGGTTTTGTTTCGTAACAGAAAGAAATCATCAGTCTCCCAATAAAAACAAAGTTATTTGTCTTTTGCATCATTCAAGATATATAATAAATCAGACCGAGGAACAGGGAAGATATAATTAGTGATGATGTCTTCTACCATTTGTGTATTTGGTAAAAGGGATTTACTACGAGTATGACTTTATCAAGGTAACAAATTTCAGGGTACGATAGGTATTTTTATATAACGATAACACATGTATGTCTATTAATGAAAATTTTTCGTTAGCACCTATGATAAGATATTTGGGTACTTTAGGATTATTCCGTCGACCTGTCAACGCTCGCGAAAATACGCAAATCCTTTGGCGCCATCATAATGAAAAGCAATTTCCAAAATAAACATTCTAAACACATGAAATTTATTATAAATACAATAATATTATTAAAACACATTATTAATAAAAAGAATCAAAACAAAGTAAAAACCTCTATTTTTTTATAATTACACATTGAATTATTCTTGAATCTAACCATATATATTATTATCAATCATTTCGGCGGCCAAAAGTCCTTGATAGCTTTTAAAGCGCAAACAAACAAGTCATTATCCTTGTGCAGTCGCCATTCACGCACATTTTCTTAGAAGAAATGATTCCATACTCTTGAAAATATGCCACTGCACTCTCTTCGGTGCTAGGCAAATGCTAAATTCGAATCATTTTGCAGCGGAGTAAAAAAACAGTATATTTCAACACGCTAAAGAACACTTAACTCGCCTAGTCAAGGATTACACAGTAAATGTGATAAAATTTGTGGTTATTGGCGCAAAAGCTACCTTTTGGTGATAATATCGGGTTTGACGAAAATGAATCGGGTTTGGCGAAAATGGTCGACGGGATAATCCCAAAGTACCGATATTTGTTGCCTTACCTATCGATAGATAGAGTAAAATTTTATGTCTATAAAGATTGATTTTCATTAAGAGTGTTATTAACATCCTCTTGTGTCAATTACATAACTCACATGTTAAATAAAATAGTTGTTAACTTACCTATCGGTGGAGAGTAAATGAACTAATAAAATTAAATAATAAGTGAACTAATAAGTACTCAATAAACCACATAGAGAATGTTTTATAGTAAAACAAATTTTTCTATATATGGTAGGCATTTCTATTTTATACCTTTGTTTGGGATTACATTGTTTATATTGAATAGTTAATTTTTTTAAAACTCCAGCAGATTTTTGTTAGTTTAAGGGGGAAGATCCCTTTTGCACTCGCAAAAATACACTGAATTTATTACCAAGCTTAATGTGCTGCCAAACAACTAAATTGCAAGTAATTTAAACCAATATTTTTGGGTGAATTGTACAAAACTTTATCTACTAGAAGACAAAAGCAGAATTATTGGAAGATTATTAGAAATTATTTTCTGTAAAAAAAGTAATGTTTTATGAATAATGAATCTTAGGTCCATGCATTTCGCTTAGAATTTTATAAAAACTATAAGAGATATATATTAAACTAGCTGAAAACCCGCACTTCGCTACGGAGTACATTCAAATTAAATACAACGGTCAATGTACGCAATTAATGCCAAAAATATGTATATATATATATATATATATATATATATATATATATATATATATATATATATATATATATATATATATATATATATATATATATATATATATATATATATATAATAAATACGACGATCAAAGTATACAATTGATGTAAAAAAAACAAAAAAATATTTTTTTTGGATAATGTCCAATTGTCTGCCGCATTAGGAAGAAAATTTTTTTTTGTCTATTTAGTTGTTATTCACGTGACGATAAATTTATTTAAAGTACCAGGAAAAGAAATCAAGTGATCAGCCTTTAATAAATTAAATTCTAAAATTTAATCTTTAAAAATTCACCGATAATCAGAAAATGGAGGTAAAGATTCGAGAAAGATTTCATTTTAAAGGAATTTTTTAGATCTTTCTCGTGATATAAATTTCATAACCTTCAAATTATTATTTTAAATGCAAACTTAAAAAAAGTTACTAAAACAGCTTAAAAATTTAATTTAAAAAATTCTAAGAAGAATTTTTCAAAAATCTTTCTTAGTGCACCCCTACATTATAAGAAGAATCGCCACACAAAATTTCAGTTTTTTAGGTCCAGCGGTTTGGTCTGTGCGTTGTATATCAGTGAGTCAGTCAGTCAGTTACGGAACTGTTTTATATACACTCAAGAGCCGAAACATTATGACCACCTGTCAATAACGAGTTGGCCCACCTTTGGCGCGCAACACAGCTTCAACCCGCCTTGGCATGCATGCCACAAGTCCTTGGTAGATGGCCGGAGACAGATTGTAGCAGATGTTTAAGCAACGGTCACGCAAATCCGAGATATTGCGAATTGGTGGTCTTTGAACTCTGAGCTGCCGTCCCATGACATCCCAAATGGGTTCTATCGGATTGAGATCCGGTGAATTAGGCGGCCAGGACATTATCTGGAATTCAGCATCATGTTCCTGGAACCACTCCAACACAATTTTAGCCTTGTGACACGGGGCGTTGTCCTGTTGGAACATTCCATTTCCAGCTGGAAAAACAGAGGCCATGTAAGGGTGCAACTGGTCCGCAATGATGTTCAGATATCCTGTAGCATTCATGGTCTGCTCTACCACAACCACGGGTCCCAGAGACGCCTAAGAGAACGTCCCCCAAAGCATAATACCGCAACCACCGGCCTGTGTATGACCTACTGTACATTGAGGGAGCAACAGTTCGCCTGGAAGACGGCGTATCCTGACACGGCCATCGGCGTGATGAATGACAAACCGTGATTCATCTGACCAGGCAACTCTCTCCCACTGATCCATGGACCAGTCGCGATGTTCCTGGGCCCAGCGCAGGCGCAGTTGGCGATTACGCTTGGTCAGCAAAGGCACACGAGTGGGACGTTTGCTGTGTAGCACCATATCCAACAGTGTCCGCTGAACAGTGTGCTGCGATACTATTCTACTTGGCCCTGCATTGTATTGGGCTGTCAGCTGAGCCACTGTCTGGCTCCGGTTTTGCTTCACTATGCGAGACAGTCTCCGACGACCTTTTTCTTTGATAGCGTGTGGACGTCCAACACCATGTCGCCTACTGCTGGTTTCACCGTCATTCATCCCCTTTGCATAAGTACTAACAACTGTAGGTCGTGAACAACCCACGAGTCGTGCAGTTTCGGAAATACTTGTTCCGAGCCTTCGAGCCATTACATTCTGCCCTGTATCAAAGTCGCTTAGATCCGCAGCCTTTCCCATCACACACAGAAGTAAGTGAAAGAATGATTCTTCAGACTCTCCAGCAGCAGTTAAATACCACTTCCACCTGATCACGTGCCTTCCACGTCATCCAGGCGAATTCATTGCAAAATGTAGGGGTGGTCATAATGTTTTGGCTCTTGAGTGTATATAGATTATTTGTATATATTTTATCCATAGGTTATGCTTTAATCTACTGATAAAATAATTATCATATTTCACAAAAAAATATTTTTTTTCAGGCAAATGTATTGTAATGTACAAGAAATATCAAATTTTTTCACAAAAAATTGCTGTAAAAATTAGTAATACGTACTTACCAAAATTTAAGCAGAAATTGTATAAACATTCTGGATATACATGTATACAAAATTTTAGCAATTTGAGACTATTAGTTTTAAAGAAATAGTGCGCACAAGTTTGAAAATAACAGGTTTTTAGAAAAGCCATTTAAAGTTTAAATTTTCTATAAATTACTTTACTATTAGCTTTATACATTTGGCCATAAAATCGGTTCTAATTGCAGTATCGACTTCCTTTTTTTAAAAAAAGATTCCATTCATCAAAGTTAAATAATAAAAAAATTGAGTTTTTGAAGGTTTTAAGGTGTTCTTTCCACTTAATCTAATATTTTTCTGCTTTATAGGTTTATAGTATTTGGTTAATATATGAGTGGTGTTAGATCAAAACTAGTAATCTGAAATTCTTTTTTTTTAAATGAATTAAGGGTAATTTCCTATAATATTTCAGTTAGTCAAAAACGAAAACTTTTGAAAAAGGGCTTACTCAAAAAAGATAATGGGGTAATTTTCATAAATGTAATAACAAGATTATATCTTCAAATATGCGTAAAATATGGTTATTTGCCAAAAAGTTCTCATGGGGGTTGTTTTTATCTTACATCACTCAAATATTTCCTCATAGTTTTCCGACACAAAAAAACACACCAAAGGAATATTTCTTTGGTGTTATAGCATAATTTAGCACTTTTTCATTTTTTGGTACAAAATCGACCAATAGAGAATGTCTTATAGTAAAAAAAATTATTCTATATAGGGTAGGCATTTCTATTTTGTGACTTTGTCTGGGATTACATTGTTTTTATTAAATAGTTAATTTTTTATAAGCTCTGCCGATTTTTGTTAGTTTAATCTAATATTTTTTCTGCTTTATAGGTTTATGGTATTTAGTTATATGAGTAGTGTAAGATCAAAATTAGCAAATTTATATATTTTTTTCAAAATTGATTTCAGGGTAAATTTTTTATAATATTTCAATAAGTTAAAAACGAAGACTTTTTGAATTTTCGTTCTAAAGAATTTTTTTCCTTCATTTCAAACATATTTTAGCACTTTTTCATTTCTGATGCTTTATCGACAACATAGAGAATGTCTTATAGTAAAAGAAATTTTCTATGGTAGGTATTTCTATTTTATGACCTTGTTTGGAATTACATTATCTTTATTGAATAGTTAATTCTTTTTAAAAGCCCTCCCGATTCTTGTTAGTTTAATATTTTTTCTGCTTCATCGGTTAATAGTAATTCGTTATGTGAGTGGTGTAAGTTCAAAACTAGCAAATTCTATTTTTTTCTTCAAAATTGAGTTAAGGGTAATTTTTTTTATACTTTTTCAATAAGTTAAAAACGAAAAATTTTCGATTTTTCGTTTTAAAGAATTTTTTTCTTAATTTTAAACACAATATAGCCTTTTTTCATTTCTAGTGCTCTATCGACAGCATACAGCATAGCGAATGTGTTGGATAAGAATCTTACTCATTAATATTTAAAATAAAAGCAATTTATTGTTCACGTTTATCAAAGAGAAATTTCAACAGCTAAATACGATCATCGGAGTCGCATTTTGAAGAAATTTTTCTCCTTAATATTTAAAATAAGAGCAATTTATTGTTCACAATGAGCAAAGAGAAATTTTAACAGCTAAATGCTATCTCGGAATCGCATTTTGAAAGTGTTTAAAATCGGTCGAAGAGTTTTTCAAAATGTAAGTTGATATTTTAGGAATGGCTATTTATTTGCTGCTGTTAAATCCCCTTTCTGAAATTTGAAAATAAGTTCTTGTTGTGTGACAGAGATTAGAGAAAATATTATATCCTTGAAAGAAAATGTATGAAAAGCATTTTGCTAAGCTGTAAAATCAATGTTGAGGGAAAAATAGGGAAGTTACTTTAGGGACCAGAAACATTTCACCAATAGGGTTATTAAATGTCACAGCTTTATAAATCAAGAAATGCTGGGCTCTTTACAACTCTACCGCAATCTACTATTTGCAATCTGGGAGCTAAAGAGATCCTTATAGTAAAAGAAAAAAATTTAAGCTATCCGACTATATTTTAAACATTTGATGCACATTCCAAAATTTTTTTTATTCCCGTTTCTTAAAGAATGTGAATTTTTATATCCAAATCTGCTTTTCTTTTCTTGCATGATCATTCAAGATGAAATTGGAGGGGTTTAAAGAAGAGAAAAGCTGTCCCTTTCAATACCAGTGAAAACTAGCATTGTGTTTTCCGAAGAACTTATTTTTTATGAAAAATGTATATGACTATACTGATAACTCAAAATATAATCTTGACATGTTAATGACATTTTTCAGGTACCTTTCTCATAATACTAAAAGTCTAATGTACTACAGATTTGGCTCTAGGTACTTTATTTGTTGATTTATAGCTGTTATAAAATATATCACGAGAAACGACTGAAATTTTACATGTCATTGCATTTAACCAATTGTATTTCGTTAAGATTTCAAAATATATATTAGTTTTGAGGTCATTACACTCACTAATTCTTTACGTAGATACTATAAAAAAATTAGTGATATCCGTAATTTGTATTTTAGAGCTACAGCCAATTATGTTAAAAAAAATGCTGAATTTCGACCAAAAGTCTTTAATTTTATAAAAAGTGGCATAGCTATTTACTATTTTTCTTATTTTCCTATTCTGGTGCTCTTTTCTCTCGAAAAATAAGACAAAAATATTCGCAAGCAAAGTTTTTGATAAAAAAAAGGTTCCAAAATCATCGGATATCTCTACATATGGTAGACATTTCGAGTTTATAATTTTGTTCTGAAATACATTGTCTTTATTAAGAAGTTAAATTTGTAAAATTCCCTGCTGATTTTTCTACGATATATATATATATATATATACTAGCTGAAAACCCGCACTTCCCTACGGGGTACATTCAAATTAAATACAACGGTCAATGTATGCAATTAATGCCATATATATATATATATATATATATATATATATATATATATTTATAATAAATACGACGATCAATATATACAATTGATGCAGAAAAAAAAATATGTGTATAAAAAAATCGTAAGGGATATTTTTATAGACAAAATAGTGTCCAATCGTCTGCCGTATTAGTAAGAAAAAATTTTTTTGTCTATTTATTTGTTATGCACGTGACGATAAATTTATTTAAAGTACCAGAAAAAGAAATCGCGTCATCAGCATTTAATAAATTAAATTCTAAAAATTAATCTTTAAAAACCAAAAATCAGAAAATAGAGGTAAAGATTCGAAAAAGATTTCATTTTAAAGGAATTTTTATGATCTTTCCCGTGATATAAATTCTATAACCCTCAAATTATTATTCTAAATGCAAACCTAAAAAAAGTTACTAAAACAGCTTAAAAATTTAATTTAAAAAAATCTAAGAAGAATTTTTCAAAAATCTCTCTTAGTGCATCCCTACACTATAAGAAGAATCGCCATGCAAAATCTCAGCCCTTTAGGTCCAGCGGTTTGGTCTGTGCGTTGTATGTCAGTCAGTGAGTCAGTTACTGAACTGCTTTATATATATAGATATGTATGTATGTATACATACCTATCTACGTATGTAGTGGTACCTCGACTTACTTTTTGAGATACTTGCAGCCTCTCGGCCGATATTTTTGCCTTGAGTTACGAGCTAAAATTCGGGTTACGAGCCAGCTTCAGATACCCCACCACTAGTTTGCGGAGCGAGCACCATGTAACATTCTCGTCAAATGATCTCACGAGAAACATAATATTTACGACATTTATGTAGAATTATTATACATATTATTCTAAGGCTACTTTTCAGTCTTAAACCGAGAGATTAACTCTCAATAAATATCACACAGTGCAGATTGATCTGCCCACACTTGTATCGTCCTCCGAAACCGAACAGCGTCCAACCTCACATTTCAAAAACATTCTGAAAGGGGGGGGGGATGAAACAGACCTCATTGGACAAGTTTTTACCCCTGCAGTGGAAAGTGAGGAAAGAGTGGCGAAAAGGGCAAAAATCAGCGAATGATATTAAATTATTCTGTATATCGTTTCTCTTCCACCTCCGTCAGCATCTTCAAGTCGTCTGATTTCCATAGTAAATGTTGTACATCAGGGGTGTCAAACTCAAAGGCTAACTTGGGCCAAACAAACAAAGTTTAACTATAGGTGGGCCACAAAAAAATCAATATTAATAGAAACGTAGGTTTATTACAGTATATTACCTAATTACAGAATATTCAACATGAATATACGCATTTTGTTTAATAATAGCAAAAAAAGAGTATAATTAAAAAAAAACATTTAGCGAATTCTTCCTATCTTATTATAATTCTGCGTCGGTTATTTTATTATATATTATTGTGTGCCATTATATTGACCGGGCCGCAAAAATGTTCGTCGCGGGCCGCGAGTTTGACACCCCTGTTGTACATTATACTTAATAAAACCAGTTTATTTCAGTACAGTCTATTGTATTGTGATTTTATACAATATATGTTATTTATAAATACATTTTTCTTATTTAGAAACGTAACAAAAAATTGAGGTGTTTTGGAAGGTGCCGGATTGTATAACTGGCATTTCAATTCATTTCAATGGGGAAAATTGATTTGACATTCGAGTTACGAGCTCTGTCAAGGAACGAATTAAACTCATAAGTAAAGGCACCACCTTATATATAAATTAATGTTATACGCATAATTTCCTTTTTAGAGCTAGGGCCGATTATGTAAAAAAAATTGCCCAATTTCGACCAAAAGTCTTCGAAAAATATTTCCTAAAATGATCAATAGATATGTACTATTTTCCTCATTTTCCTATTCTGGTGTTTTATTCCCCAGAAAAATAGGACATATATATATATATATATATATATATATATATATATGTGTGTGTGTGTGTGTGTAATAATAACGCCCCACTAATATTAATTATCTTACATCTAACGTGTATCCTAAATTTTTCTCAATAAAGCCCAGCCCTATTTCAAAAACGAAATCGGAAATCGAAATTACCTAATATTCTCTTAATGCACGTGCGTTAAAGTTATTTTTAGACTTCCGTGATCTCGATCCCCCTTTCGAAGAAATACCACACGAACTGTTCATCGTGTTCCTGTTCTTTCCTCAATTGTATATGTGTGAATCCATCTCCTGTACCGGTCTATTAGAAGTATTACCTCTCTGGATAGTCTACATTGTCGTGTTTCATCTCCTCTACACAGTTAAAGATATTCGTGCGTGAAAGTACCCGTTTCTCATTATATATAAATATATATACATATATATACATACACATACATATATATACATACACATACATACATACATACACACACACATATATACACACACACATATATACACATATATATATATATATATATATATATATATATATATATATATATATATATATATATATATATATATATATATATATATATATATATATATATATATATATATATATATATATATATGATTCTTTAGCCGGCTACCTCACAAAATGGCCATATTTTGTTAAGAACCGGAAAAAATCTCCATAGAACCAAGGGTATGATAGAAACATCCGTTTTTCGTCGAATAGGGGGTGGCCGGTTAAAAGAGTTTCACTGTATTTACGGTTTAATTGCACTGATACCAGGTAAAGTTTATCTTACTTGTAAAGTACATGATATTTTAACATTTAACCATTTTAGGCATTACGAGCGAAAAGCCTCTCAAGATCTCTCAGATCTTTGAACCTTTATGCCATAAAGCCACCCAAAGTTCATACTACGACTGAAAACCTTCAAATTTCTCTTAAAAGTTTGACATAAACTGCTAAGGAAGAGCAGAAACATACTAGATGACTATAATATTTATTCCGAGGAGTATATCAAATAAGGCTCTCAATTTTTTCCCTGAAGAGTACATTTTGTATCAAATTTCAGTGCTGTTAAATTCCCTTAAAGCGTTTCGCTGTCAAAAGAGAGCTTATCTTTTGCCCACCAGAAAATTTCAATCGCTATGGAAATAAAAAAGTTTGGCAAACATTTTTCCTCGAAATTTACATACATAAAACCTAAAAAAAAAAATTTGAACTTTCAAGAAGGTATTTTGATAGCAGCGTTTATGATATATCCCCGATAAAACTTTTCCTGAGAGCTCTATCAAAAACAAGAATCATGTTGTAGTTTTCGAGTATAGAGATATCTTTCATCACGAGCTTAGTTTTCCTTGTATAGAACATTTTTAACTTTGAAAACACTTGTGTGAAGTTCGATTATCTATCGAGTTTATTTTGACTACTTTTTCGCAATACTGTATAGAAGTGGTTTCTAACCTGTGGTTCGCGGAACACTGGTATTCCGAGAGAACCCAAAATGTTGTCCGCGGGGTCAGGAGTGATAAAAAAAAATGGTTTCATGGTTTCGATACGTTCTCGAATTTAAACATCTATATATATATATATATATAAAACGCGTATGTATGCGGCACAAAAATCGACGATATTTCTACACACCAAATGGCAATGCCTGCAACTACCGGATGTAAACATTAGCGGCCGTCCGCAATTTGCAACCTTGTGTCAACATGGATTTACGCATTGAAATCAGGAATGCTCGAAAGCGAGTTGCACGATTAAGTGAAAATTGGGAACAGTCTCAAGAAAGAAAGCGAAGAAGAAATAATTAATTAAGAAAGAGAATAAATGATCACGAAGTTAGGCTCAACCGTCACCGGCATAGCAACTGAGAGGCAGTAATAGTTAATTTTCTACACTTTTTTCAGTTTTTGCTGAATTTTTACTTCATTTTATAAGTGAAGAAATTTTCCCAACAATTTATTATTTGATATGATTAAGTGTAGATATCTGAAATGTGAAAAATAGTACATACACAGAGTGATATAATCCCCAATAATTATTTTAGTACTTTCTGAATTTTTACTCCATTTTTAATGTGAAACATTTTTTACAACATAAAGAGTGGAGATGTTAGTTCTTACCCCAACAATTCCTTATTTGATGTAATGATAAAGTGTAGATATCTTAATTTTGAAAAATAGTACATATAGAGACGGATGTAACTTTTAAAATCATTGGTGTTGGGTTTCTCAGTCTTATCTTTAACTCTGTTCTGAATTAATCGAAATTCACATTTTTTAATCACGATGATTTAGAATCAGCCTTATAGAGAATACCCCTTAACAACGTTTATTTATGATGACAGGTAATGGCAACATTCCTTACATAATTGCTTTCAGTTCAGTTGTTATGCAAAAGAAAATAAAAAACTAAAAGCGACCACGCTGGTCGCGCAGAAGCTAGTTTAAAAAAAAAAAAATGGAAACCAAAAAATTTTAGATCCCAAATTTTTGTTTAAGTTCCTGTATTTCTTCCGCTTTCTGACTTTTCGAGACCGAAAAAATTTCTTCTTGTGCTTGAAAATTTCCAATGAATTTTCTCTGACATGGTCTCGCAGCGTCACTGCTATTTCGCAGTATCACAGCCATTTTGCATCTAATAATGGAAATGAAAGCTGAAAAATCTCATTCATTTTTAAGTTTTCGTAGGCTTTCATGTTTGTTTTTTTGTCTTTTTTTACGTTAAGGTGAAAAAAAACTAATTTGAAATGGCTGTTTTGGTGCAAAATTTCTATTTTTTTTTAAGTGATCAATTTCAAAGGTCAATATTTTAGGATTCCAAAATTCCTTTACTTTTATTCGTACGATCATTGGATGAAAATTTATGGCCAATTTAATTAACCGAAAGTTATATTAAAAGACCAGAAGTAGCATTTTTAAATGCATTTTCTACAAAACTCATTTTTCAGTTAGTTTTGTAAACGAGAAATCTAATCATTTAAAAAGCTTTCAATATGTTTCAATGAAATTTCACAATAGTGTTTTAAATATTATTAACTACCTTTCGAAGTAAAAGCTAAGCTTTATGTGTTAAGGGGGCACAGGACCTTGAATCTCGAAAAATGACTATAAATATGGTCTAATTCTAACCACAAAAACTCAAATAATATTAGAAAACGAAATTTTCTCTCTTTATACATATAAAGTACATATCTTTAAATATGTCATATATAAAAATGGAAATTATAAATCTATAAATAATTTTAAAATTAGTAGTTTAGAATTTTATATAATTAACTGCTGATTAAAAATCATAAAGTGCTGCGCGCACCATAAAATTGAAATGTATGCTTACAGAAAATAATTAATGGTCAGAATACACTTTTAATATATTTACCTATAATGTAAAACCAGAAAATTGTAATAAATATTATTTAAATTTAAAATTGAGCAAGAAATTGGAAAATTTCCCAATTTTTTGCGTAATTTTCCCCCATAGAAAAATAATTATTCCAAAATATGCAATTTTCTGGTTTTAAAATGTAGAGTACCATGAAATATACGTATGAGTGCAGTTTTATCAGTTTCCTATAGATAGTTTAAAAGGGATACTGCGCACAAACTCAAAATTCAGCAATTTGAGAAAATTGAAATTAAAGTTTCATTACCACTTTCCTCCAATGTATATATTCCTGACAATAACTAAAATGCCCCAGAAGCATAAACTAATCATTCTTTTGTTTTATTAGATTCATCGATTTTCTTTTTTCATAAAGCTAAGCTTTATGTGTTAATTTAATTATTCGACAGGTACCTGTAGTTAAAAAAGATAATTAAAAAAATCAGTGTTTTTTCACTTTTTGAGGGTATATTCCAGTGATTTATTAAAATATTGTAAAACTTTTACTCCAGAACACAGGCAAATTTCACAGTAGTATATAGTATGAAGGAAATTAAAATATATTTAGTTAAATGGAGTATAGGGTCTCTGGTGTAAGTACTAAGTTGTACTAAAAATTTATACAAAATTTCCTCTATTTTAAAATGTTATAAAATTTTAACGAAAACTGCACTTGTTTTTATGATTTTATACCCCATTTGAACTAAAAATATATGTATTTATTCCGGTATGTATAAATTAAAAAAAAAAACGTAGGTAACGAACGTATTTAACCGAACGTAGGCAGATACATTAAACTTGTTATGACGTTTATATGCACCATTTTATTAAGGGAACAGTGGACCTTCAAAACTAACTTTTTTTGTTTTGAATGGATTTGCTTGATATTTGAATATGTGATTAGTACCATAGATATGTAAAAGTGGTTAAAATTTAATGATGAAATATTAAACATTTATGAATTACGAATCATTAATTATATCAAAAATTGACCTCATTAAAAATGTTCCATGCGCATTTCCTTTGCATGTAATATGGTAATTTTTATTTACAGGATACCTTATAGAACTAACAATGAAACTTATTGCTTATTTTAAGCATTCATTAAAAATATAAAGAGAAAAAAATAATAATAGTGAAATCACCCTTTTCATGACGCAAAATACCTATAAATCATCTTTTCAAATACAAAATTTAGAAATTCTGAGCTACGAACCATAATTATTTTCAATAAGATTTATTTGACATACAGTTTAGTATATAAAACTTAAATTTCAAAGCTATATGATCATTAGAAATGCGCCCGGAGCAATTTGAAAATTCGTATGACATGAAAATTTTTATTTTGAGAAAAACACATTTAAAGTTATTGCTATTAGTAACCACATAATATCTAAATTAAATACAAATGCCTATAACTAGGAAAGTAATCGCAGAAATTAAAAATTCTTTTTGCAACAGATTCCTACTAGCCCGTAGTTTCACAATTCAATAAAATAAGAAAATCGAATTTTTGAACAAATTTTACAATTTTGAAAGTCCTAAAAAGTTTTGAAAGTCCTTTAAGTCCCCTTAAAGTTGTTTATCACGAATAGCTTGTTTATTAAAAAAAATAAAACCCATTTTTGCCTTTGAAAATATTCATTGAGGATCCCCAACGAACTTTTTTTGACAAGTGGTCCCTGATTAAGGTTAAGAACCACTGCGTTACATGAACGTTACAGGAAATGATGGAGGAACAGCAATACATGGGCCGAGTTCTCAATTACAGAGATTCCAATCAGTACACGCACAGAACTTCAGCGATCAAAATTATGAAAGAGCCGAGGAAAGAGAATTTAAGATGGGAAAAAAACGTGTCTTGAGTTCAAGGAATATAATTTTTAATAAAAGGAAAAATATTAATGTGGAACAAAGCTCCAACCGTACTAAAGGAAGTTCCTTGGACCAATGTGAAAATGACTTACAATGCGCTGAAAAAAGGGGTAAGTTTAAAATCGGATCTCTTTCAAGAGCCAATGAAAAAGCAAGGAATCAGCAAATGAAATTGCTTGAATCAGATGCCAATGAATACAAGAGGCAGTGAGGGAACAATACGTAAAACGAAATGGAAAAATTAAGGTTTCACCTACCTTTTAAAGGCCGAGAGACTCGACAAACATATCCCTACTTTTAATCATCAGTAGTTATAAAAATAATTTATTCACAAAATATGAAAATTTTACTGTGAGTTAAACACTCTTTCTTCTTTATAAATATGGCTCTCAATTTTTTCTACGTTGAAGATAAATATTTTAATTTTATAAAAGTTCAAACATTATTTTTTTAATTGTTATGTCATTGCGCGCAGATTAATGAATATATATTAATGAATATACATATTTTATTTAGATTTAAAATTAAGTTATATAATATTTCTTTTAAATTACCAACTTTGAAATCAAAATTTTTGGTTCTTCATAGAAAAATTTTTTCTTAAATTTTTTTTAATTTCGAAAAAAAAATTTGATAAATTTTAATATAATTAAAATTTTTATGGCAGGAATGACATAATAGTGGGTCATTTAAATGATACATGTTCGAGCATGCATAAATTATACATGCTCGTGTATAAAATTTCATCGTATTCCAGCCAACTGTTTTGGTGATATATGTGAAATGACATAACAATGAATAAACAATGATTAAAATTTTAAACAATTAAAAACTTTATATTCAACGTAGAAAAAAATATCGAGAGCCGTATTTATAAAGAAGAAAGAGTCTTTAACTCACAGTAAAATTTTCATATTTCTGAATAAATTATTTTAGTAACTACTGATGATTGAAAATAGGGAAAATATGTTTGTCGAGTCTCTTGGCCTATAAAAGGTTTGTGACCCCTTAACCAACCACAAAAATCAGAAACAAAAAACAACTGATAAAATGAATAGTAAATAAAGTAATAAAATTAAATAGTAAATGAACTAATAAAATTAAATATTGAATGAACTAATAAAATTAAATAGTTAATGAACTAATAAAATTGAATAGTAAATGAAATAATAAAGTTAAATAATAAGTTAACAAACAAAATCAAATAGTAAAGGAATTAATAAAATTAAATAGTAAGTGAACTAAAAAATAAATATTATATGAGCTAGTAAAATTAAATAATAAATGAATTATGTTTCAGAAAGGGACTTAACCTGAAACATGCAGTAGCTAAATTGCTGTTATGTAGCGACCTTTTAAGTATAAAATAAATCTAAGGCACAGCTAACTGAAACTTCATGTTTCGTTTTCTTATGTAGTTTCTGCGTGCTACGAAACGCACCCGCAATTTTGAGTTATCCTAAACAAACAAAAGAATATCGTTTAGAAGGCTAATTTTCGCTCTTTTACCCTGCACTGGTCGCGTACATAAAAATTGCAGACATGTTTGCGTGGCGCCTGATAGACGCCACACTATCTTAATTAGGTTTTAGTTATTCTATTTGTAAAAATAATTATTTATTAATACAGAAAGTTAAAGACATGGTGGATGTAAATGAAAAGCAATAATTTTTTTAAATGTAAATTTATATGCACTTTTAACAATAAAATAAATTAAAGCAAATGAAAAAAATGGAATTTGTGAAAGCAATTTTTAGAAATGGAAATCAGTGAAATGAAGAAAGTAATTTTTATAATAAGATAAATAAAAATAAAGCAAATTTAAAATATGTATTTCTATTAGTAATTTTTACAAATTTGGAGAAAGATACATCGGGTGTTTTGGTATATACCTGTTGATTATAAAATAATGATATCAACTGCAGGAATTTTGTTTGTTAGTTATGACTGATACAGAAACACTACGAAGGTACTGACATCTGATGGGCATAGAGAGCAATCAATCCATTAATACACAAAATGCAAACAAAGTGGTATTGGCGTCTGTAAGACGCCGCGTGATTAGTGCAGGGTTAAGCCTTCAATAAAAACACGATCCATTGATAGTTGTACGTTTATAATGTATTGATAATTATTCCATATATTAGAAATTAACTTTCCGAATCTAAGTAGAGTGGCAGTTTGGAACGACACGGTATTGTGCTACTGAACTTAGATAAAAATGATGCAAAAATTATTAAAAAATATTGGAGAAACCATTTATTACCTTCTGTAATCCATTGAGAAAGGCACCGCTGACCGTTAGAACAAGCTTTCGTGCTCCACCCTGAAAGCAGTCACGAATTCAACAAGGAGAAAGTAAAAAAAAAAAAAAAAAAGTCACATTCACTATAGTTTTATTTCATAACGCCGAAATCCAATAAACGGTTTCAATGCTTCAGTATGAACTTAAAACAACGCTATAAATAGCAGCCATTTGGCTAAGTAAAAATTTTCTTTTATTCATCGGGTCTGTTTAAATGATATTAATATATACAAATGCTCATGGAAAGCAAACAGTCGGAATCAATATTTGAATACGATTGTAAAGGACATTTTCACCGTTTTGTATGATATAAAAAGACAACGTTCGTATGATATAAAAAGACAACTGCTAAAAAGAATTACTCGACTTTGGCTTTGGTGTTTAACCAATGTCGCTTTTTTGTCGCCCTGCGGTAGATCTGAAAACGAGGTTGCTGATTATTCAGCTACGACAGGCACATATATATTGCAATCATCACAGGATTCAATACCATTTTCCTTCTATATAGAGATCAGTTAAAACTGCAAACCGAAAATTACTACCGTGTTAGACAGTTGGCACTTATTAAGGACAAATGCTGGAAGGATACTGAACCGTCGAAAGGTAGATGGACTGTACTGAACCAATAATCACACCGTTGCAATTTTACTTGGTCTTTATTCAAACACAATTAAAGGTTGAAGCCACGTTGCTCTGCTTCAAGTATTGGCCTCGCGCAGCTGGCACACTGGAGCTTTGTCGAGTCACAATCGCCAGTCTCTCTGCCTGGCCTTTAAAGCCGTCTGGTGGGAGCAGCTTAGCCAAGCAATCTGCATAACGGCAGAAGATCCAACGTGGATCTGGGTCGGAACGAACCCAGGTGGATCAGTACTGGCACCTGACGTCATACAGACTGCCTGAGCCGAGGCCGCCCCACACCATGTGACCCTTTAAGACCAAACAAATACTTTGGTTGGAATACCAACTAAACACTCCAAGGAGACAATGCTGTTGCATCCATTAGGCTGAAAACCGGACATGAGTGTTTTGCTAACCATCTTTTAGAATATAATTTTTTCCTAGCCCACACTGTATTTTGTACAAGTCTGGCAGTGTAATGGATTCTGTACACATTAAGGCAGCTGTGTACTAACCCTATTGAATTCGCTCACCTCAATGTTAACCTATGGACAAAAAGTGTCCAAGGATTTTCGACTTTGATTGAAAGATTTAAAAAAAAAATTGTAACACATAATAAAGAAAGAAATTTTACACCTTGGGGCTGTTTTATTTTTTTTCTTTTTAAATGCAAACAATATTTTAATTTTTAAATTATTCGGGGAAAAAAATCTGGTATAGTATGTTTTAAATACTCCTAAATTCCTTTGGTGGACAAAATTTACAAAATGAATCGTGCTGCAAGGTGCAAAAATGGTCAGGCTATCTGAAAATACCATTTTTATTGGATTATTAGCGTTTATGTATCTGTGAATAGTAGACACATTTTCTCCATAGGTTAACATTGAGGTGAACGATTCCGATACGGTTAGTACACAGCAGACTTAGGAAAGCCCAGCATTGTTAAGGAATATCTATGATAGTTAAAGTCAAGCTAGGGATAGATTCTGGTCCATGCAGACTGGTTGATTCTTTTAATTTGGCAATTTGTTGTATTTCACTTATTTATATTTTAACCTTTGTTACCTCCTTTGATAGTTTTAGATGTAATCTTTTAACTGTATATGTATTTTATTCTGTTATGCTATTTGTGATGAGTGCTGGTAGAATAATCAAATATAATTGAATTATATATCATTAGTCTGAAGGGAGATATTACTCGGAATTCTCATTTATTTTTTTTTAATTAAACATAATATGCATTTAATCGTTCAGCTTACAAATGTAATATTCATTTGTTATAATACTAAAATTCAAAGTTATAATTTATTTCAATTAATCTATAGTATAACACTCTTTACTTTGTTTCAAGGTAGTAAATTATAAGTTATTATGATAAAATTGTAAAAAAACGTGTAATTATTAATTTTTTCCATAATTTATCAAAAAATTATAAAAAAGGTTATCATGGGAGATTATTAGTAGACAATAAATTTTAAAGTCTGGAAAGATGTTTAATATATTTGTTTCCTATGTATAAAGACAATACACATTGGCGAATAACTTATATGAAGTGCCACCGATTAAAATCTGAAAAAAAATCGCTTTTCAAATAATTTGGTGGATATATTTTTATTACACAGTTTGATTTTAATTTTTTTTATAAGAATGGACTTTTTTTATAAGAATTTTTTATAAGAAAGCTATTCGGTACTTTTAAACTTCAATGCTTAAACTATAGGTCTTTAAAATCGTTTTAAGGGGACAAAACACCATTGAATTGTGAAAAATGTAAGAAAATTTACAAAGTTTTCATAAGTTTTGACAAATTAACCAATGAAGGAAATTGAATGAAAATTTCTGGATCTTTAGACGAACATAACGTGTTGCAGCAAAATATCAGATTGGTGTAAATTTTTTAACTTAATTATGAAAATGAATTGGTAACATGTTTTTTTCCTATTTTCATCATTACCATTTGTCACTGCGCGCATAATACCTGATGTTAATATTATCTTATTAACATGAAACACCCTTAAAATTAAATGAAATAATTAGCTTAACTGATTAAACTAAAATATTTTAATTTACTTCATTTTTAGTATTTATAATTAACAATTAGTTAAAAAAAATTTTTTACAAAATTTTCTCATAAAACCTTTTGTAAAATGTTTTTAACCTAAGATAATTCTATGTTTTTAGCTCATTTTATGTAAAAGATTACCTTTAAAGTGTGTAGAAAAATTCAAGAATTTATCTTGAATAGTTTGTAAGGTATACATAAGATTCGATTCACAAGAATCGAACTTTTGAGTGAATAAATTAAAGAAGCTGCTTGAGATATGCTAATTTCGGCATACGCGCTTGGTATAAATACCATGCAGCTTGATTAATAAAAAGGTTGTTAAAGTTGATAGATAAGCGAGTTAAGGGAGCTACGAGGTAAGCAGCTCCAGGTGTTAACCGGCGCTTGTGCTTAGGGGGCCCAAAGTTTACGTAGCAGAAATGCTGGTTTGACTCTCTAGGTTGTGAGTATTGCAAAGTGTATTTTTATTGAATGCTAATATATATTCCGTACAAGTAGTACGTATGCTTATTGCTGTAAAAGCAAATTCTATATGTGCAACGAATTCAATAAACTTTGTTTCATGTATAAACTGTGTTTGTATCAAATACATTTAGAGTGCCACTTCAAATTATATACACCCAAGTGCGGGTAGAAGTGAACTATACTCTACAAGTTTTTGAGATATCATGTGCGCAAAGTCAGAAAATCATATTTTGAGATAAATTCATTTAAAGTTAAAAATTTTGTATAAAAATCACTGTTTGGATGTTCGTAATTATTGTAATAGCTCATGATGGAATTGTCGTATCACAAAAAGAGTGGTACCAAATTGTTCACAATGAATCGAGGTGTCAATTAATATAAAAAAAGCGATTTTTTTTTACCATTTTATAAGTATGCTGTCCCGTAAGGTATTTGCCTATATTCGGAGCCCATTTTTTTCACAAAATATACACTAGTGATTAAGGTGACTGCCTACGTTGAAAATGTCATTTTTTGACAATTTTGGTCAATTTCATTTTTTGCAAAAATCGTATAATTCAATCTTTTTTCTTTTCAAGACTGTTTAGATTTTCATTCTACATCATTTAGAAGCAGAGTTATAGCTATTTAAAAAAACCACTTCTGCTACAAAATTGAAGTGACAAACAAATTTAAATGCGTTTTTCTCATAATTTTATTTTTTAGCACAAATCTCTACGGTTATCATGATATCTCACATAATAATGTATAAAATTTGATAAAACTTTCAGGAAATGTTTTAGATGCTATTGTTAATGAAATGACGCACAATAATTGGTGTAAATAAATAGTTTTGTTCATTTGGGGCTGTTTTTATAAGGAAAGGAATGACGAATCAGGGAAAATTTTCATACTGGAACATAAAATTGCGTGTATTATTTTTGCATTTTAAAATTTCTCTTAGATTGTGGGTCATTATTTTGAAGATAACTGTCATATGTATCATGTGTGAGAAGGAAATTAAAATAGCAGCAGTAGGATTTTGCACAGAGTGATAGGCGTTTTAGCTAAATTTCATTAAAAATGACTTCAAATTGACCAATTTATAAAAAAGTATGCTATTTACACGTAAGTTTTTGTTCTTTTTTTAAAATTAAGTGCTATTTTTTCAAAAAAGACCAAAAAAATCCCTTAAAAAATTTTGTTTTAAATAATTGACTCCGTACGTAGGCAGTTAACTTAAATACTCATATTTTTAGTTCAAATGGGATATAAAATCATGAAAACAAATTTATTTTGGTGAACCTTTCATAACATTTTGAAATAGAAGAAATTATTAATAAATTTGTTGTCCAATTGAGTGCTAACCTCAGATACCTTGCACTCCATTTAACTGACTACTGTCCGACCACAGTACGAAGAACCACGGTTGACATAGTGCCAAGACGATTCTATTCGCGCTGTAGGTAAGGCTGCTGAGGAAGGAGGGGGAAAAGTATCGCATTCTCTCAACATTCTTTAGAATCGGTTACTAACTGCGCTTGCTTGCTTTTCCTCGTCTGTTATTTTGATTATTATATTAAAATTAATGGATCCTTTACCCAACACAACTGCTCTGAATAAGCCGTTCCGTAGTGATTGAAACGTCTAATACACAATGTAATTAAATTTTGTGATAAAGAAGCACTAGAAGGAAATGTTATTGTTCCACTTTCGCAATCCCTAAAGAGAGCTAGTGAAATGACCGGGATATCAATGTCCAGAGTAAAAAGAATACGCAGAGAAGCAAAGGGTGAAGAAACTCCAAAATTTGAATCTCCAAGGAAACGTCAGAAAAAAAGAACCACCGAAAACGTAGCTTTAGATAATTTTGATTGTGATGTAATCCGAAAATATCCACTCCTATAACACTCCTATTTTTTAAATAGGTTTGCTTCTTTCTTTTTATTATTTTGAAATTATTATTCACATATTCGATCAAAAATAAAGTTTTAAAAAGTAACTTTAAAATTGCGGACAAAAAGCAGTCTGAAATACATTCCGTATTTCATGAACAAACACATCCGAAAATACGACGTTTTCCCCTATTTTCTAAGTAGACTAGCTATTCTCGCGCATGCGTAACAGCTTCCAGGGACTTTGCTTCCGTGGTCGGAGAGTATTCAGGAAACTGAACTGATTATTAAGGAAACTGATTGTTTTTTTCTTTCTGATTATTAAGGAAACCGATCTTAACTTATGTTTTGCAATATACACATATTTCTGAGAATCAGACTTGATTTCATTTTGTTAAGAAAACTGATAACGTTTTGCTTTTTCAAATAAACGTTTTCTTTTCACCAAATGAAATGTATTTTTATCTATACCTGTATATATAAAACAGTTCCGTAACTGACTCATACACTGACTGACATACGACGCACAGACCAAACCGCTGGACCTAAAGGGCTGAAATTTTGCATGGCGATTCTTCTTATAGTGTAGGGGTGCACTAAGAAAGATTTTTGAAAAATTCTTCTTAGATTTTTAAAATTAAATTTTTAAGCTGTTTTAGTAACTTTTTTTAAGTTTGCATTTAAAATAATAATTTGAGGGTTACAAAATTTATATCACGAGAAAGATCATAAAGATTCCTTTAAAATGAGATCTTTTTCGAATCTCCATTTTCTCATTTTTGGTAAATTTTCAAAGGTTAAATTTTAGAATTTTATTTATTAAATGACGATCACGTGATTTCTTTTTCTGGTACTTTAAATAAATTTATCGTCACGTCCATAACAACTAAATAAACAAGAAAATATTTTTTTCTTGCTAATGCGGCAGACGATTGGACATTATCCAAAAAAATATTAAAGTGCAATAAATGATATTATGTTCCTCAAACTGTACTATATTAACTGTACCATATTCTTCCTTTTACATTTAATTTTAATATTTTCTTCTACACTATTTGTCTATAAAAATATTCCTTACGATTTTTCATAAATATATATTTATTTTTTTTGCATCAATTGTATACATTGATCGTCGTATTTATTATATATATATATATATATATATATATATTGGGCATTATTTGCTTACATTGACCGTTGTATTTAATTTGAATGTACTCTGTAGCGAAGTGCGGGTTTTCTGCTAGTCATATATAAAGGGTTTCAAAACAGTGCAACTCAAAATTGCGGATTTGAAGATGCTATTCTCAAAAATATTTCACTTTGCAAAGTTTCGTTCTGTATTTTTACATTTTGATAACGCCAAAATTAGTTTTTCACTACGCAAACATTTTTATCAAGAATACAGTTTTCTGAAAAAATCAGTTATACATTTCTTCTTATAATGTGGTCTTTTTTGAGCGGCCTCTTTTTATACGTATTTTATAAATAATTTAAATTTAAATATTTAAAATTATTTTAAACTTAAGGGGACAGTGGACTTTCAAAATTGTGAAATTTGCCCAAAAATTCGATTTTTTACAATTTTATCGACTTATGAAACTACGGACGAGTAGGTATGTGTTGCAAAAAGAATTTTTTATTTCTGTGATTACTTTCCAAGTTATAGGCATTTGTATTTAATTTAGATATTATGTGGTTACTAATAGCAATAAATTGAATGTGTTTTTCTCAAAATTAAAATTTTCATGTCATACGAATATTCAAACTGCTCCAGGCACATTTCTAATTAACGTATTGCTTTGAAATTTAAGTTTTTTATACTTAACTGTATATCAAATAAGTCTTGTTGAAAAAAATTACGCTTCAGCTCAGAATTTCTAAATTTTGTACTTGAAAAGATGATTTATAGGTATTTTGCGTAATCAAAAGGGTGTTTTCACTATTATTATTTTTTTCTCTTTATATTTTTGATGAATGCTTAAAATAAGCAATAAGTTTCATTCTTAGTTCTATAAGGTATCCTGTAAATAAAAATTATCATAGTATATGCAAAAGAAATGCGCATGGAACATTTTTAATTGGGCCAATTTTTGATATAATTAATAATTCATAATTTATGAATTATTAATATTTCATCTTTAAATTTTAACCACATTTATATATCTATGGTACTAATCACATATTCAAATTTCAAGCAAATCAATTCAAAACAAAAAAAGTGAGGTTTGAAGGTCCACTGTCCCCTTAACCCTTTGAGGGACGCCGTAAGCACAGTGCAAACGCCTAAATCTAGTCTTATTTCCCTGGAATCCAATTTATTCTAGTTAAATGAGCAGAAAAAATGGTTAGTACTGCCATCTATTATCAGTTTAAAGATGTAAAAACATTTTGCAACCTTTAATTGGAAATTTTTTCAAGATTCTTTAGGTTAAAAAAATCAGGAAAAAATCTTCACCTTGCAAATGGGCGAAGTTGTTGCTCCTAAAATGGTTAAGGGGACTGCCTTCGTTCGGAGTACTTTATTCTAAAAATTTACAATACTGATTAAATACATATATTTTTAGTTCAAATATGATGTAAAATCATGAAATATAATTTTGGTAAAAATGTCATAAAATTTTAAAATTTAAATTTTTAGTACGATTTTGTGTTTACTCCAGACACTCTAGACTCCATTCAACTCAATACATTTTAATTTATTTTATACTATATTCTACTGTTGAATTTACCCGTGTTCCCGGAGTAAAAGTTTTAAAGTATTTCCAAAAATCATTGAAATATACCAAAAAAAGTGAAAAAACACTGATTTAAAAAAATAAAATATATTTTATAAGTAAAGACACCTGTAGAATGATTAAATCAACACATAGAGCTTAGATATAAAGGTCAAATAATAGTTAGTAATATGTAAATACTACTCAAAAATTTTTATCAAAATATATTAAAAACTTTTTTTAATTTATTAGCTTTCTCATTTACGAATGTTACTGCAAAATGAGTTTTCTAGAAAATGTATTTAAAGATGCTACTTCCTGTCTGTTAGTATCACCTTCCGTTTATTAAATTGGCTTTAAATTCTCATCCAATGATCGTACGAATGAAAGTAAAGCAGTTTTAGAATCCTAAAAGATTGTCGATTGAAATTGAGCAATAAAGTAATTTTCGAAATTTTGCACCAAAATAGCCATTTTAACGTAGGCAAACATTAGACTAGCATAGGATAAAATTTATAATACTCGTATGTAGGAACTAACACCTATACTTTATTCTCCTACCACCGTAGAGAAATTGTCTTGCTCAATAATAATAAATAATGCTAATGAATGACAACAAAATTTGATTAACGATGTACATATTAAACATATGTTGTTGAAAAGCACTTTTGTGCTTGATATATGAGACACAGCGAAAAGCACAGCCATGAGATCGCGGTTTAAGAACGGTTTATGCACAGCTTCAACTGAGTTTAATCTAAATATAGAGGCGTAAGTACCAGAAACGTGCAATGAATTCAGTATAAAACGGTTGAATATGAATTTATTTTACAGGTCGTGAAGAATTCTTTTGCGAATTTATTGCAGGCTAATGTCCCTGTTTCCTACAGTTATTTATTTCATATACTTACTATCTAGGCATATTGCAGAGAGAAATATTTAGATTTCGTGACTAGAATATTTCATAATGCATCAACACAGAGTAGGGTTAACGTTTGAGTCTGTTTGGGTCGATTCTAGGCTTAGTGCATCCAGTTTTGCCAAAATATTGCCTTTATTTTACTTTTCGTAAGTAAGAACATAGGTATCATAGTCCATGTTCAAGAAACATATTGATGCAAGAATACATGATAAAGAAAATTATTTCATTCCATTTGTGTATTTCATAATTCTACAAATGTTAAGAATTAAGCTCGTATTTAGCGGGCAAAGGACTATATATATACATGTATATGTATATATATACGTATATATACATATATATATATATATGTATATATATATATATATATATATATATATATATATATATATATATATATATATATATATATATATATATATATATACACTGCTGGCCACTGTAAATGCAACACCCTGAAGGAAACATGCAAATAACATGAAATTTACAACATGCATTAGCGGAGGTGAGATATGCAAATGATTAGAATTTCAGCGCACACGCGCCTGTGGCGCCACTTCAAAGCGCTATTTAAGGCTTGGAGATTTCGACGATTTCAAGTTCGGCAATTGTGTTTTTCTTGTGGTTTTTTTAAAAAAAAAACGATCAATTATGCCTCGTCGAAAACTGCGATCATCTTTTGATCAAGTATCCGAGTTCGACAGAGGAAGGATAGTGGCCTACCGGGATTGTGGATTATCTTTCAGGGAAATCGGTAGTCGTGTTGGACGAAACCAAACAACTGTAATGCGGATATGTGATCGTTGGATGCAGGAGGGTACGACGGACCGGTGTGTTCGATCGCATCCACCTCATCGCACCACAAATTGTGCGCATGGCAGTGACGGATCGCTCAGTCACATCACGAACCATAGCACAGCACATGCAGTCTGTAACGAAACATCCAGTGTCTGCGCGTACCATTCGACGCCGTTTACAGCAGAGTGGTCTGTCCGCAAGACGTCCATTGCTTTGTCTACCCTTGACGCAGAACCACAGACGTCTCCGCCGCCAATGGTGCGATGACAGAAGGATGTGGACGGCAGAATGGAATGAAATTGTCTTTACTGACGAGTCACGCTTCTGTCTGCAACACCACGATGGTCGCATTTGAGTCTGGAGACACCGTGAAGAGAGGATGCTGAACAGCTGCGTTATGCACCGCCACACTGGTCCTGCACCGGGTTTTATGGTATGGGACGGTATTGGATATCACTCTCGCACACCTCTAGTACGCATTGCCGGTACTTTAAACAGCCAGCGCTACATCTCCGAGGTGTTGGAGTCAGTTGTCCTTCCTTACCTTCAGGGCTTGCCCACAGCCATATTTCAACAGGATAATGCGCGACCACACGTGGCACGCATTGTCCAACTGTTCTTCGTCAATCGCCAGATTGAATTGCTTCCCTGGCCGCCTCGCTCTCCGGATCTTTCGCCGATAGAAAACATGTGGTCCATGGTTGCTCTACGATTGACCTAGATTCCATCCCCAGCTGCCACGGCAGATCAACTTTGGCAACGTGTGGAAGCTGCTTGGTCTGCTGTACCCCAAGAACTCATCCAAAGTCTCTTTGAATCAATGCCCAGGCGTGTGGCAGCGGTGATCTCCAACAATGGCGGCTACTCTGGCTACTGATTTTGGCATGAACCACACTTCACAGAAGTCTATAAATTTAATCATTTGATACTTGGTCAACATGTTATCTACAAAATAAATTTTGTTGTGATATCTCTTGTCTTTCTTGGTGTTGCAATTTGGGTGGCCAGCAGTGTATATATATATATATATTATATATATATATATATATATATACATACATACATACATACATAATTGTGCACTGGGGTCTGAATGTTCTAATGCTGCAATTACTCATTCATTAAGTTAGTGGAAATGAAACATAAAGGAGATAATTATGTATTCACATTTTAAAATGAATCATTCTGTGGAACTGGAATCATATAATTATTATGCTACGGAAAGAACATAACTATACCTCCCTATGCTGTCCAAGTAATTTTAAAGTAAGTGTTCGCGATCACGAGTAATGAAGCACGAGGAGAAGCCCAATAATTGGGTAGAGAAAAACTCGTGTCATTGCCTCCGAACGTAAGATATTTTCGGAGAAGAAAATGAGCGGCAAAATTACCCACCATGGCCGGCTGAAAGTGATCGAGATGTGCGATCTGTTTTCGTTAAAAAAAATGTTTGGCAGCCTATTCCTCGCTACTGTGCCATTACTTACCAATTATCTTGTGTCTATTTGCGTGAAATATTGGAGATTTCAGCACTAAATTGAGATAAAATAAATAATTTTTCACTAAGATAATATATATATATATATATATATATATATATATATATATATATATATATATATATATACTAGCTGAAAACCCGCGCTTCGATACGGAGTATATTCAAATTAAATACAACGGTCAATGTATGCAATTAATATCAAACAAAAAATAAATATATATATTTATAATAAATGCGGCGATCAGTGTATACAATTGATGCAATATATATATATATATATATAAATCGTAAGGGATATTTTTTTGATAATATCCAATCGTCTGCTGCATTAGAAAGAAACAATTTTTTTTTGTCTATTTATTTGTTACGCACGTGACGATAAATTTATTTAAAGTGCGAGAAAAAGAAATCACGTGATCAGCATTTAATAAATTAAATTCTGAAAATTAATCTTTAAAAATTCACCAAAAATCAAAAAATCGAGGTAAAGATTCGTAAAAAATTTCATTTTAAAGGAATTTTTATGATCTTTCTCGTGATATAAATTTTATAGCCCTCAAATTATTATTTTAAATGCAAACTTAAAAAAAGTTACAAAATCAGTTAAAAAATTTAATTTAAAAAAATCTAAGAAGAATTTTTCAAAAATCTTTCTTAGTGCACCCCTACACTATTAGAAGAATCGCCACGCAAAATTTCAGCCCTTTAGGTCCAGCGGTTTGGTCTGTGCGTTGTATGTCAGTCAGTCAGTCAGTCAGTGAATGAATGGGTCAGTTACGGAACTGTTTTATATATATATATATATATATATATATATATATATATATGTGTGTGTGTGTGTGTGTATAGCTCCAAAAAATAATATTTTTTCAATGCAACTGATATTTTTTATGTAAATATGTTAAGTTAGTTTAAAGACAAGATATGATTAAGTTATTGAACAAAAATGATTATTTAATTTTATAAAAAATAGCATACAAAAATTTACAGGTTATCAGAAATCGGCACCCATTTTGGTTCCACGGAATAAAATGAAATAAATAAACAAGTTCTTCTGAGCAGAAAAAATAATAAATGAGTGCAATTGAATATAAATGCATTTAATATGATGTTGGGTCACCTCTGGTTTTGATCACAACAGCTACTCTTTTAGGCATGGAATCCACAAGGTTTTGCAACTCTAGGTTTTGCATGACTCCCATAGTCAAGAAACTCGCCAGATTTAAATTTTGTTGAGAATTTAAGAACTGTTTAGAATTTTAAAAAATTTTAATTGGAAGGAAAATATCTCAAAATCCTCCCAGAACAAAACGAGAGATTCAGGAAACAATAATTAAAATTTGGCAATATGAAATACCGGAAGAAGTGTTGCAAAACCTTGTACATCCCATGCCTAAAAGAGTGGCTGTTGTAATCAAAGCTAGAGGCGGCCCATCAACATATTAAATGGTTTTCGGTTCATTTGCTCTCATTTATTATATTTACTGCTCAGAAGAACTTGAAACTGTTTATTTATTTCATTTTATTCCGGGAAACCAAAATGGGTGTCGATTTCTGATAACCTGTACATTTTTTGTATGCTATTTTTTTTATAAAATTAAATAGTTATTTTTGTTCAATAACTTAATCATATCTTGTTTTTAAACTAATTGAACACATTGACATTAAAAAATATCAGTTGCATTGAAAAAATGTTAGATTTCTCAAACATGCAATACATTTGGCTAGTAGTGTATATATATATATATATATATATATATATATATATATATATATATATATATATATATATATATATATATATATATATTTATTTATTTATATATATATATATATATATATATATATATATATATTTATTTATATATATATATATATATATATATATATATATATATATATAATATATATATATATATATATATATATATATATATATATATAATATATATATATATATATATATATATATACAATATATATATATATATATATATATATATATATATATATATATATCGAAATAGGATTATTATTTCTAAGATAAATTAAAATGAAAAATTTATGTCTGTTATAGGAAAATAATCTTTAGACATAAATGTAATTAGATGCAATTATAGTTGCTCTGAAGAAATCATCACCTTTATAAAATAAATGCATATCTTTTCTTGATGATGTATCTTTAATTTTATTTTAACACCTCATGAACAAGAAATTATTATTTGCTTATCTGACAGCGTCGAAAAAAAGCAATTAATTTAAATTAATGTACTAATTTTTCTTTCTTATACTTTAATATGATTATTGCTTAAATATATTCCCTGTAAATATAATCATTTCGCTTGTTATGGGGAAAAGAAAAATGTTTTAACAATTAATGTAATAAAAAACTATTTAGCAATTATAAAGAAATTCTTGCTTTTGATTAAGGAATAATTTTTATTACTGAATAATTACATTTAAATTTTTACCGCTTTTCAATTTGAAAAAGTAATTTGAATTTCTCAAAGCATCATGCAAAAGTAAAAAGGAAATGTTTATTAACTGCCACAGATTTTTATTTTTGTTTACTGTACCTTATATTGCAGTATGATTATTACTGTTTATATTATTTTAATTTTATTATATTCATTTATTTATTTTATTTTTATTTTAAAAAGGAATAGTATTTTGAGTTTATGAGCAATGTGTGAAAAACAAGCAATTTGTTTTAATTAATGTACTCACTTTTGCTTTTTATACGGGGTGAGGTTCAGTAAACTTAATGTTAATTTTAAACAAGCGACCAAATAAGACGCAAAATAAAAATAATACAATATATGAAACATAAAGAAAGGAATTGTATATTCAGCGTATGAGCACTCCGTCAAAAAACAAGCAATTTGTTTTAATTAATGTACTCACTTTTGCTTTTTATAAGGGGTGAGGTTCAGTAAACTTAATGTTAATTTTAAACAAGCGACCAAATAAGACGTAAAATAAAAATAATACAACGTATGAAACATAAAGAAAGGAATTGTATATTCAACGTATGAGCACTCCGTCAAAAAAAAGCAATTTGTTTTAATTAATGTACTCAGGATAAATTTTCGAGCAGGAACGGCCCGAGTTTCATAAAGCCCGAAGCATGTTCTACATGACGTCTGTGTCGTAGTTAAAGAATCGTTGTTCCTAAAAGAACGTCTCGATAACGTAACATCGATGTTCACCGGACCAATTCATGCTGTCTAGTGAGAACTATAAAAACCGATCGAGCTGTTGCCTTCTTCCTCCCCCCCCCCCCCCCCAATCACTCTGTTACCAATAAACTTCAGAAATGTGGGTATCCATTCTGCACCACCCTATAGAGTAAACCGCGGTGCGATTTTAGCATTAATATTTAACTTTTACGGAGATAGAGTTTACTTGACAAAAAGAAAACAAGAACTTAGTTACAATTAAAAATAATTTTTTCAACATTGAAATGAATTCACAAAGTTTTATAAAAAAATACTCAACATATCATGTTGAATTATTTTCTATGTTTTATCTTTTATGTGTTTAATTATTCATGTGGTGATTTTTAAAACTAATGAATGTAAAATTATACATATATATATATATACTAGCTGTACCCGTCCCGGCGTTGCTCGGGTAATGTAATTACCAATTTTTTAGTAGCCTTAACCCTTTGTTAATGGGCGTCGCTGTCATTCTTTTCCTCACCACGATACATTATTTTACCCATATAAATTTAATCCTTTCTGGCACATTTTGGCAAAACTTTTGACATAGGATTACTTAAAACTTTCTACAACAGTCAGCGAGACGAAAAACGTATTAAGATGTTTATTGTGCTGAAATTCTTTGAAATCTTCATAGATTTTTTTCACAAACACACCATAAATTATATGATATTAACTAAGTGTTGGCCAAAAAAATTACGGTATTACTAAATGCGATTTTTTAATCGATTATCACTGCAATTGTAATCGATTTCCTTTAACCACCCAATCCCTCATAGAAAACAAACGCCCCAACACCTCACGTGCTTGACGTCGAAACGACACGCCTATTTCCCCCTGCTTTACCTTCGTCCGGAAATGAAGAACGAAATCTCCAAAATGAGATTTCTCGCAAGAGTTTCTGAATCATAAAATAAATTATTAAAAAATAACTACAATTTGGAAATTAATTTTGGTTCTGGCTTTCGAAACTGTGATGTCTAGGGTCTCTGAGATAAAAATTTCGTAAAAATGTAACAACATTTACGTATCGATTCGACAATTTGGAAAAAAGGGTCGCGGCCAAAATCGCGTTTTTTTTTCGAAAAACGGGTGGGTACAGGCGATCGAAAAAAAAATCACAATTAATCGATAAATTAAGACAGACAATTTTAATTGTGATTTCCGTATAGTGTCATCTTTCCCGTATAGGCTCGTCCGAAAAAAAAAAATTCTTGGACGGATACGTTAGGATTTACGGGGCTTTTACTCGTCCGGGAGCTCCAAATCCCGACTAAATATTTAATTACGGAAAATCTAATTAAAAAATCGAAAAAAAGGGCTTCGAGGTGCATAATGAGACCTCGGGGGGCATCTTCGTGACGAATCTCAAGACTGTCCGACCTGCCGTCTTTGCGCCATGCCGCGAGCAGACAAAAACTCGGTCACACACACACAGACTTTGCCTTTTATATATAAAGATATATATATATATATACAGAATTCGAGAACAGCTTTTTAGTCTGGATCCTATAAAGAGTTCGAGTAGATTCAGGTAATTTATCTCAAATACAGTCACATAAAATGTCCCAATTTCCTCTTTGGACTGAAGATTTTATAAGAACCTGCACGAAATATTGCGTTTGAAAATATTGTGCCCCTCACAAAATTATCCTATATCCATCACTCATTATCATTCTTTCTCTCTTAACACACACACACACACATATATATATATGTGTGTGATAATATTACTAACTACCTATAATCGCCCATCTTGTACTTCATCTCTGTCCTGGTAACCCATCCTTCTTGTCTTGGCGTAAACGCTTCGCCTTCCCACATACTAACTTCCTCCGCCAATTCTGGCAACCTCTCTGACCTAATTCTATTTTGGCGCTCTTTGCGGAAGACGCTGGACTGGCTCGAAGCGAGTAAGATGTGTTGCTTTACTGTTTAATAAATTAGTTTGTTCCTAAAGCTGATTTTATTATTTTCCGGCCACGATGTAAGCTACCACTTCATGAGATGTCCATTAGGGTGGAACGAAAAAAACTTTTTTTTGAATTTCAATATGCTCTAGTTTTCAAAAGTTGCCTTTTAACAAAATAAAGACGGAAATTAAATATTAGCGTAATTGGTGCATGTTTTCAGTTCGCGCAAGAAGGGCAAACTTTTGGTTTTTATTAAATTTTTGAAAAATTTCGCAATTATTTTGAAATTGAATACACTTGTAGTACAAAAAAGTAGCAAAATATGTAATTTAAACATTCCTTTTTGTCAGGAGACCTGCTAAACTGATTATATAATACATTTTACTTCATAAAAATAGTACACATAAAGGCACTTAGGACGAGGCACTTAAAAGAACCTCGGACATCACGGTGGAACGAAAAAAAAAAATTTCTGAGTTTCAATATTCTCTAGTTTCCAAAAGTTGTCTTTTAAAATTAAAATTAAGAATGTAAAATCTTTTTGCTCTATTGAAATATTTTCAAGTGCCGCAAAGGGGTTTCAAAATGGATATTTTTATGAAAAAGTGATTATTTTTGTATTTTTTGTTAATTTCTCTTATAGTATTTTAAAATAATGTATATTTTCTGTAAATAAAATATTCAAAATATGATATTTTGAGAGAAAACTTGCATATTCTATGTATTTCTAATTTTTACATGCCATAACAGAACAACTGATTTTGTGGAATTTCGCGATTTTCATCATATTAATTTTACAGTAGCATATTCTTATAATACACATTGGAATAAAAGAAAAAAAATTTTTAATTGACGGACCTTAGTTAAAATAAACAAATCACACTTATTTAGAAAAATATTAATGTAATGTCTATAAAGGCAAAACGTTATTTTGAAAAAAATATTCATGCTTTTCAAAAGTCCATAGTAATCACACATGGTTTCCATTACTTATTTCACTGACACATTGAATTGTTTTATTGTTTCAAATTTTGGCATTATCTTTTGAGAAAGTATTTTTGTTTTTATCAATGCATCTCTTGCAGAAGTACCATAAACGGACAAGGATGACATGGTAACTAATTTAACAATCCTTTCTACTACTTGTGTGTGACATGGAATGTTGTTGAAGTCAATAATTTAAATGAACTGCCCCTACGTCACCTATTTTGTTTCCTAGATGGAAAAACTAAAGGTCCAAATGAATTTGGAGGAGAAATAGGTAAACAACTAGAAAACTGCTATGAACTTCCAGTGATTGAATTTTCACCTATTGAAAATAAAATTCTATTACTATAAATTAAGGATGATTTAAGTGTGGACCCAAAATATTTGTTAGATATGTGTAATGCAATCTCTGTTGGAAAGTGCTCTTCTGATTTGTCCATGAGAAAACCAGGAAAATTTTGTCACTCACGATGGCTTACATTAGCAAACCGAATACTTCGCTTGTATGTGGGAATAGAATGTCCTTCAAAAAATCTCCGAACACTGACTGAGGTACGTTTTGAAAGTTTATGCACCAATTTGGTTTAACATAAAGCTGAAACCATCTTGTATCCATGGATCGAAGCACTTATGGAAACTTGTAAGATATTCACGTTACCTCGATCAGACTCTTAAAAATGTAACTGACCCTGTCATTCAAAGAAATGCATACTTTGCCGCTTCTGAAAATCTCCTCCGTTGTATGATATTAGACGATCGCAGTCATGTAAGAGAGTTTGGATTACGCCCGATTCTAAAAGCAAGGGTGGAAAATGAAGGAGGCATCAGAAAGAATTTAGTTCCACGTATAAACTTTGATGCCAAGGATTATATTCATATGATTGAATGGAATGATGTTAAAGTAACAAAAGCTCCTATGACGTGGCATGTTTCTGATGACAAACAAAAACAGTTTAGAAAGGAAGCAAAAGAATCTGATCACGAGAAACAAATTATTGACTTCAACAGCATTCCATGTCACACACAAGTAGTAGAAAGGATTGTTAAAATAGTTACCGGGCCATCCTTGTCCGTTCATGGTACTTCTGCAAGAGATGCATTGATAAAAACAAAAATACATTCTCAAAAGAAAATGCCAAAATTTGAAACAATAAAACAATTCAATGTGTCAGTGAAATAAGTAATGGAAACCATGTGTGATTACTATGGACTTTTGAAAAGCATGAATATTTTTTTCAAAATAACGTTTTGCCTTTATAGACATTGCATTAATATTTTTCAAAATAAGTGTGATTTGTTTATTTTAATAAAGGTCCGTCAATTAAAAATTGTTTTTCTTTTATTTCAATGTGTATTATAAGAATTTGCTACTGTAAAATTAATATGATGAAAATCGCGAAATTCCACAATATCAGTTGTTCTGTTATGGCATCTAAAAATTAAAAATACTTAGAATATGCAAGTTTTCTGTTAAAATATCATATTTTGATTATTTTATTTACAGAAAATATACATTATTTTAATATACTATACGAGAAATTACCAAAAACTACAAAAATAATCACTTTTTCATAAAAATATCCATTTTGAAACCCCTTTTCGGCACTTGAAAATATTTTGTAGAGCAAAAAGATTTTATATTCTTAATTTTAATTTTAAAGACAACTTTTGGAAACTAGAGCATATTGAAATTCAGAAAAAATAAATTTTTTGTTCCACCGTGATGTCCGAGGGTCTTTTAAGTGCCTGACTTTATGTGTACTATTTTTATGAAGTAAAACGTATTATATAATCAGTTTAACAGGTCTCCTGACTAAAAGGAATGCTTAAATTACATATTTTACTACTTTTTTGTACTACAATTGTATTCAATTTAAAAATAATTGCGAAATTTGTCAAAAATTTAATAAAAACCAAAAGTTTGCCCTTCTTGCGCAAACGGAAAACATGCACCAATTACGCTAATATTTAATTTCCGTCTTTATTTTGTTAAAAGGCAACTTTTGAAAACTAGAGAATATTGAAATTCAAAAAAAAGGTTTTTTTCGTTCCACCCTAATGTCCATCCGGACATTTCATATATACAAACACACATAATTATACAGAATTCGAGAGCAGCTTTTTAATCTGGGTCCTGGAAAGTTTTCTAGTAGATTGAAGTAATTTATCTCAAATATTGTAACATGAAATGTCCCAATTTCCACTACAAGTGAACTGAAGATTTGATGAGATATTGCATGAAACGTTGCGCTTGAAAATATTGTGCACTTCACAAAAATATTCAATACCCATCACTCTTTATCATTTTTTCTCTCTTCACACACACACACACACACACATATATATATATATATATATATATATATATATACACCGGTGGTTATCAAAATAATGGAAATACCTATTAATATTAGTCGTGTTTATGAATGTGCTTCGTATTCCTCAAAAAAAGAGTCTGGCCACCGGTATTTTTTTCTATATAATATAGTGTATGTTTTATTTTATTACCAGGTAGGAGTAATGAAGCTAAGAACATATTACTTTGGGGGGGGGGAACATCGTAAAATGTGTCAAATCTTGCAGACCTTGCGAAAAGGGCAAATTGTTGGAGTGCGTTTAATTTGGAGTATCTGTTACTGCAACTCCCAGGCCAATGGGTGTTTTTAGAGCTATGCTATCGAAAGTCATGATAGTATACAGAGTGCACGGAAAAACATCCTTTGCCAAACAGAATAGTGGATGAAAGGTAGAGCTGATTGAAAGAGACGGACGAGGTATTGAAGCGGATTGTGTCATGAAGAAAGAAAACAATAGCAACCAAAATGACCGAAGAGCTCAGTCTGCATCTGCATGTTATGTATCAACCATTAGAGGTAGAAGGGAACTTCACAAACAAAGCATTTATGGAATAGTAGCTGTTTCCAAGCCACTTGTAATAGATGCCAATACAAAATATTGTTCACAATGTTGCCACGAGCGCAAATCCTGGTCGAGTAATATGTCGAAAAACGGCATTTGGCCCGACGAATCATTGCTCCTCGCAACAGGGGCTGCGTATGTCTGGAGAACACCTACACAAGCGTAAGATACTGGCTGTCTCATCTCAACTGTGAATCATGGAGGTAGATCTACCAGGGTATGGGATGAAATATCATGGTTTACTTCAAGCCCTATTCTGACCCTAAAAGGGAGATTGAATGGGAAGGACTATGTCTAAATTTTAGCCCACTATTCCATCCTATAGTTCAAATATTGTTTCTTGCAGGAGATCACGTTCTCCAAGATGATAATCCCCCTATACATACAGCTAAATCTATCAAGTATTGGTTTGAAGAGCATGAAAAGGAAGTCAAATATCTTATCTTGCCCCGTACAATCCGCCCCCCCCGACTATATATCATGCAACCACTGTGATCTGTATAAGCAGATAGAGCCAGATATCGATATCCACCACAGCATCTCTACAGGAATTTCAATATTTTCCCCTGAAGAATGGTATAATTTATTCTTAGCCACTATTCATGACTTGTATAATCGAATTCCAAGGTGAATCAGGCGGTATTACATCACAAAGGTGATCCTGCGCCGTATTAATAAAGGTTTTCATGATGTTTCTTAGTGTTTCCTTTATTTTGATAACCACCTGTAAATATATATATATATATATATATTGGTATGTGTGTGTGTATATATTCTCTAGTTTTGCACCCCTATTCGGATTGCATCCTTCTAAACGGCATTATTTTGTTTAAATCCGATTCAAGACTCCAAGGAGACAATATTATGGAAGAAACCTTTTTTCGACGGCCAGCCGTAACAAAAACAAACATGACTGGCCGCCAAAGTTTCACTAATAACCCCCCCCCTCCGCCCACCACACAGACACATACGCGCATATATGTCTATATACTATATACACATAATAATTGTGCATTGTTACTTACATATTCTAAAGATTGCAATTACCCATTCATTAAGTTACTGTAGATGACACATAAAGGAGATAATTATGTAGTCACATTTTAAAATGAATCAATCACTCAGTAGAACTGGAATGATGTAATTATAACGATTTGAATACATACATGATTATACCTCCGTATGATGTGCGAGTAAATGTTCGCGCTCTCGCGTAATGAAGCACTAAGTGAAGCCCAATAACAGGGTAGAGAAAATCTCGTGTCATTGCCACCGAACGTAAGATAATTTCGGGGAAGAAAAAATGCTGCAAAATTACCCACCACGGACGTCTGAAAGTGATCGAAAGAGCGATCAATTTGTGTTAAAAAAAAATGATTCGCAACCCATTCCTCGCTACTGTGCAATTACTTACCATTTATCTCTCCTTGTATTTACGTGAAATACTGAACACTTCTGCATTAAATTCAAATAATTCTAGAGGTAGTTCACTAAGCTATATATATATATATATATATATATATATATATATATATATATATATTATCTCTGGAGAGAGAATTTAAAACTTTATCTCTTTAACTTCACCAAAAAATACTCTAAAATGTAATGAAGCATTATCCTAGATTAATACAAGTTTTCGATAAACGCCAGACATTTACAAGCTATAATAGACTCATTCTTTTAACTACCAACGCAGTTCATGTAAAAATACACAAGCCATAAATATTAACTGAGTTTTTCAAAAGAGTCAGAAAAGACACGCTTAAGCCCCCCAAAAAAATTCTTTCTCAAGTAGAGCATTATATAAATATCTATTCTGTGTAATAAACTCTTGCATATCTATCTATCTCTCTAGCTCACTCTTTCTCTCTCTCTCTCTCTCTATGTATGTGTGTATGTATGTATGTATGTATGTATGTATGTATGTATGTATATATATATATATATATATATATATATATATATATATATATATATATATATATATATATATATATATATAGATGTATGTATAAATTTATATATAAACATAATACATTTTTTGGGGGCTTGTGGCGGCCCAATGATACAGCGCGCTGGTTTTCGATGCTGAGGGTGCTCGGATCGAATCCTGGCATCGCGCCACGAAAATGCCTCCGTTCGTGACGTCCCTTCATAGGGGGTAATGCTGTCCGCCTATATGGTGCCCCCACAATAAAATGGGCAGTAAAAATTGCGGCGTTGTATAGGCGAATGTCTGACGACAAGTGCCTCCACATTGGGGATAAAAACATTTCCTTTTTTATTGAGCACTTAAATACCATTTAAGCTTTAAAGAGTGTAAAAAGCTTTCTTAGTGAGTAACTACGTCCTTACAAGCACTTCCAAGCAAATTTTCCCCCACTTAGGACATATGGATCCAAATATACAGTGAACAGTTGGTGTTTTATTTTGGGAGTTTAAGTACTTGTAAACCCCTCAAAGTTTGGATTTTAAAAAAAAT
>OU015490.1:119879595-119922095 GCA_907164885.2 Dolomedes plantarius
GTGGGTTATCTGAAGCGTGCTCCTTACCCGAAGTTTAGCTCGTAACTCGAAGCAAAAAATTTACCGCGAGATTGCTCGTATCTCGAAAAACTCGTAGGTCGTGGTACCACTGTATATATATATATATATATATATATATATATAACATTAAAAACCCCATACCATTTTAAAATCTAACATTATTCTAAATTCCCTTAGGCGTACGAGCTAAATTTCGCTTTTGATTCTAAGTTCTAATATCCTCGAGAGAAAAAATTAAATGGCTGCCTGTTAAACGAAAACTAAACTGGCGTAGCGTGGGCAGAAAATTAAACGCTTTAGCGCATTTGTCACGCCTTTTCCTAACTTTTAACCAATTAAACCTTACTACGATCACATGACGAGATAAGTTTATATAAGGTTTGGGATCACGTACATGTACGCTTTTTTGATCATGTAACGGTATTGAATAGACGTAATAAAGTCTTTTCCGTAAGAAGCCGAGTGCGTCGTTTTGATATGGAGTGAATTGTAATATTAACATCTTCTTCTCACCGTGACATGGGAGATTTCGATATCTATTGGGCCAGTGTCAGTCTCCCATGTTACATAAAGTCGGCTGGATGTACAGACTTGTATCGAAAATTCAAGCTTTGCTGCGCGGGAAATTCCACAGTGGAGTTCCAGGCCATAAGTACGGTTGCTGTTTGCGGTCTTCGGTCAGGAGAATAATTATTTCACGCTGTGGACTTTATAGTCAAGGTCGAGATCTCCTTTTTCCCCGTCATTCCGACATAGTACGTGTTGTGCGCTACTGTTTTAGTTCGGGTTCTGTGTGCTAAGCAATGGAGAGAGACATGTTTGTTTTTCTGAGTTCAGAGTGATTTTCAAGCGGAATAATGTGCGCGTCTTTTTTTTTCACAAATTGTGTAGCTGCTTTTGCTTCTGACTTCAACTTCGAGTGAATCTTTGTGATTGTGTTCCCCAGTGCTCCGTGTGATAAATTCTTCACGATTGTCGTCAGGAAGTAATCACCGCCAATTCAAAAATCATCGATGTGTTCTTGTGTGTGAATTTAATTAAGCCGGTATGCAAGCCCTAGCGCTGTACCGTGAAAAAATAAAAATAAAAATTTGTGCAACCGAGAATTTTACAGTAACAAGACAAGCATCACATGACCAGGTTGTATGTCTACCATCAAAAACTTTTTAAAATTGTTTAGTAAACTATGATTGTATGATATTATATTCTTGTTTTAAATTGAAATATAATTGTGATATTGTGTTAAACTTATAAGATGGAAGATAAAACTATAAAGACAGAAATTCAGGGGGAAAAAACAACAACAACAAATGATAAAATTGAGACAGAATGCAAGGACCATTTTCAACTTGAAAATGTAGAGAGGGAATTCAGGGATTTTATTCCTTTTGACCCAGAGGGGGGAATGAAACTACAAAAATGGCTTGTCTATATTGAGCAGAAATTTTCCCAAGCAAATGTTCCAAATGAACAAAAGATAAAAAATATTTCAAAATTTCTCAGAGGGAAGGCTCTAACAGTTTTTGTAAACACTTTCCTAGACATCCAAGATTGGATAGAATTAAAAGACACTTTGCAAGAATTATTCTTTGAGGCAGATAGCGTGGAATTCTCTGAATTTTCCAATTTGAAATTTGAATATAATGATGACTTAACCAAATATTTTCAAAAAAAAATTGATGTAGGAAAGAGATTGGGGTTATCACAGAAATTAATACTAGAAGGCCTAACACAAGGCCTAAATGCTCAAATGAGAATGACCATAGCTGCAAATCCTCCTCAAACCACAACAGAATGGATAGTGTTGGCTAATAAGCTAATCAAAATAAATAATGAAGGAAACAAAACTAATCAAGGGGATCGGGATAACTTTTTTAACACTAGATTTGAAAATAGGAACCAATTACGACAGAATTATTACAACCAACCTCAAGTTAGGATGAATTATAGCCCACCATACCAATTTAGACAAAATTACTCCTCCCAGCCTCAATTTAGACCTAATAATAATCAACAAACTCAGTTTAGACCTAATTATAGTCAGCAGCAACAATTCAGACAATGGCAACCCAGAGATCAAAGGTTGAATAGAAATTTTGCACCCAATCCCAATAACCAAATTAATCACCACCAACAATATGCAGACTTACAATCTAGACCCTGTCGAAAATGTTCTAACTTTGGCATAAGTAATGCTTATCATTGGGAACAAACTTGCTCTATTAATGAGAGATTTGATAAGATGTCGGTTTCAGACAATAAACATCATTATGAGGAACCTGAATTTGAAAGAGATCAGGCGCCAGAATGACAATTACTGTCATTGAGGGGAAACATTATCAGAAATAATAGGGTTGACAAAACAAAAAGACTATATGAAAATGAGAAACAGAATTTTTTAAATTGTGTGATTGACACTGCTTCGACTATTAGTCTGATGTCACAAAAACTGGTCAAGCAATGTCAACTGAAATATTATTCAAGTTCTCCAATTAAGGTCAGGCAAGCTGAGGGTGAAATCTTAATTACAACTAAATGTGTATTAACTTTGAGAATAGTTAAAATAATTAGAAACATTTCTGCATATGTTTTGGACAATGACTTGCCTTATCTTATTCTGGGACTTCCTGAGTGTAAAGAGTTTAAATTAGTAATTGATTGTAACCAATTGTGTGTGTATCAAAATAGAATTGCTTTGAAAATGGTTAATATTTGTGAGACAAATAAAATTTCATTACACCTACAAAATAAATGTGATAATAAGCATGTGGATAATAATAGTAATGGTCATGAAATTGAAGTTTCTGATATATTTAACCCTTATGAAGAAAATTCGCAGAAAGAAAATGATATTTTCTGTATTATGATGTAAATGACAATTTTAATGAAAGCTCTGGTGGAATCAAAGCAGAAAGTAATCCAAATTATGAACATGTTGACATTAATGATCAAATCAAAAATTTAGATGTTGATAGGGAATTAAAGAATTTATTGCACAAAAATAATAGACTGTTTTCAGCTAACAAATATGACATAGGCAAAATAAGGATGGAACCCCAAAGAATAATCCTAAATTCTGATTTACCAGTGAGTCTAAGAGCATACAGGACTTCGCCAACTGAGGAAAAAGAGATCAGGACCCAAATTAAAAATTTGTTAGAAGCAGGAATCATAAAAGAATCACATAGTTCATACTCAAGTCCTGTGACTTTGGCAAGAAAGCGAAATGAGGGAAAAACTAGACTTTGTATTGATTTCAGAAAACTAAATTTAATTACTAAGACAGATGCAGAACCCTTACCCAGAATTGATGATATTCTAGATAAATTAAGCAGAGCTAATTACTTTTCAACTTTAGACCTTACCTCAGAGTATTGGCATGTACCCGTCCACCCAAAAGATACTGAGAAATTGGCATTTGCCACTACTTTTGGCTTATACGAATGGCTAAGACTCCCATTTGGTTTAAAGAACGCCCCTTCAATATTCAATAGGACTATCAGGAGAATTTTAGATAAATATAAAGTTAACTTTGCATGCCACTATTTCGATGATATTATAATTTTTTCAGACTCCAAAGAACAACACCTTGAACATTTAGAGATACTATTTAACATTTTCAAAAAGGAGAATATCAAGTTAAAATTAACTAAATGTACTTTTCTGCAACAACAAATTAATTTTCTTGGATATAATGTAACAAATGGGAAAATTGCCCCAGACAACATTAACATTGAAAAGATAAAGTGTTTGAAACCACCAACTAATGTAAAACAACTCCAAAGATTCTTGGGCACAATAAATGTGTATAATAAGTTTATTCCAAAATATGCAAAAGTAAGACAGCCATTAAATACATTATTGAAAAAGGGAGTAAAATGGGGATGGTCAGACAAGTGCCAAGAAGCTTTTGAGGATCTTAAGAATTTATTGATTTGTAAACCAATATTGCAATTGTATGATGTAAACAAAGACTGTCATTTATTTGTGGATGCTAGTAAACATCAGGTTGGAGCTGTTTTGAAACAGCCAGGTGAAGATGGGGTGTTGCATCCCATAGCATATCACTCTCGTGTATTAAAGGACTATGAGGCAAATTATTCTATTACTGAACTTGAGTGTTTGGCAATTGTGGACAGTTTAGACAGGTATTATCATTATCTCCACGGGAAAAAGTTCACAATTCACACAGACCATGCTGCCTTAGTTTGGCTTAAAAATGTGAAAAATCTTCGAGGTCGACTCTTTCGCTGGTCATTAAAACTAAGTATGTTCGACTATGAAATTAAATACCAGAAGGGAACTGCAAATATTGAAGCTGACATGTTTTCAAGGAACCCTATTATAGAACCTAAAACCCAAATAAATCATTTTATTGAACTAGGAAAAATTGTAGAATTTCAAAATAAAGACAATGTACAGGGACTTAAATATAAAAAACTAAATGAAGTAATCTACATGAGAAAGAAAGGATTTTTAAAAATTGTAGTACCATTTTCATTGAGGTTAGAAATTTTAAAAAGAGCCCACGAGGACTATGGACACCCTGGAATAAATAAAACAATGCAATTACTTACACCCCAATATTATTGGCCCAAAATCAATGAGGACATTAGTAATTATGTTAAACATTGCCATACTTGTCAATTAAACAAAAAGAAAAGACAGAAAAGGTTTGGATTGCTGCAAGAAGTACCTCCGACAGACCAACCCTTTGAGTGCTTAAGTTTAGACACAGTAGGCGGATTTAATTACTATAATTCCACAAAGAAATATTTACATTTGATAATTGACCATGCAACGCGTTATATTTGGACTTTTCCATCAAAAAGCGTAACTACTGAAACTTATACGAATTGCTTAAAACAAATATTCCAAATTCAAACACCAAAAAATTGCTAACCGACAGAAATGCAGCTTTTACATGTTCAAAGTTTAGAAGATTTTTAGAGCATAATAATGTGCAACAATTACTTACCTCGAGTCATCATCCACAAACGAATGGAAAGGTAGAGAGGGTAAATCAAACAATAATTACTAGATTAAGGTGCAAAGTACATAACTCAACAAGCAAAACTCCTTGGACAACCCTATTAAATGAAGTAATTAATGAATACAATCATACGCCTCATTCAGTCACCCAAATGACCCCAGCTTACCTACTTTTTGGAATATTACCTTATGAACCTCATGTTAAAAAACAAGATTTTTATCCTCAGGTGGATGAGGCGAGAAAATTAGCTAAAGAAAGGACAATTAATTACCATAATAGGAATAAAGTAAAATATGATGCACGTTTTGTAGAATCTAAATTTAATGTTGGAGATTTAGTGTTTTTCGAAGAATTTCACTACCCTAATACAAGAAAATTAAGCTCACCCTATTCTGGACCTTACACTATTCTAAAACAAATGTCAAAAGTTAATTATGAAATTGATAGACCAAACTTTCACACTAAACGAGATTCTGAAATTGTCCATGCTTGCAGATTGAGATATTATAATGCACCAGAGAACTTAAAACTACACCACGAATAATGACAAACATTAGATCCATTTTTCTTTCTTTTCTATGTGATGCTTAACATCATTATATTTTTTTAAATTGATATAATTAATTATGTGTTGTCCTACTAAAGATAAATAAAAAAAAAAAAAAAAAAAAAAAAAAACTGTCTAACTTAAACATTCTTCTTAAGAATACTATTATATGTGAATTTTTTTTGGATCTCAATTTAAACACCGACTATGACAACTCTACTTCTTTAACCTTTCAGTAAATTTCCTACTTCTTGAATACACTTTCCTATCACCCAACTCTACAAGCGCGTTGGATGCCGTCCCAACTGTTTAAGATCTTATTAATTTTTTTTACTATTTGTTTTTAATTCAACAACTCAGTCACTTAAAGTGCTGGAGACTATATGCTTGAGTAATGACTAAAACAGGGCTGGGATGGCCACTCCTTTTGTCCTCCCATTTCTATATATTATACTCCCACAGGTATGACAACTGCACCTTTTCCTTTTTCTCCATCTTTGTACTATACAAGATGCTGTTTTTCAACGCAGTCATATTCTGTCGGAGATTCACGGTTAGTCCACTATACGGCTAAAAGACTCTTCCTCCTTATTAGTCAGAGAACAATATGGAGAAAGAAAACCCACTTGTTACACAAACATAAACACAACCCTCACTGCTTAGAGGTAGAATTAAAAAATTTGAAACTAAGAGTTTGGGTAACACACATACAACAAGGTACCTTCAACACAAAAAATTGGATATTCACGTAGAATTAAAATAAGTGTACACAAATGAATAGTAAATAAATAATTTGAAAATAAAATGAAAAGTATTGAGAATAAATAAAGTTAGAATAAATATGAATAAGTATAACTAAAGAATATTAGATAGCATTTTGGAATGAATAAAAATTGTAGGAATAACAAATGAATATTGAAATGAGAGTAATAAGAAATATAAGGATATTGAAAAGAGAATTTTTTTTGATAATAAGTAATATTGAAATAAAGGAGATAAGAGATATTAAGAAAAAATAATGAGATAAATAAAGATACGAAAACTAGATAATGAGTGATATGTTTTGTAATTTTTATATACAATTGATATATTTGAAGTGTGGTGTTATTAAAACTTGTGATTTTTATTGAAAGTGTGTTTTTTATTATAAACTGTGATTTTTATTATGTAACTAAAGAACTAATTTTCTTTATATGTAAACAAGTCGAGATAATGTGATATTTATGCATTCTACGTTTGTGAAGCAGAAATGACACAGCACTAAAAAGACTGTGATTTTTTTTAATTGGTGTTTTTTCCTCAACATACTAATGACTGTGAAAGGACTAAAAATGTTGCACAGATAAGTCATTACAAGATAAGTAAATAAAAATTTTTTTTTTGGACTCACTCCATAGTAGTGAACGTTGAGGAAGAATTTTTGAATTTTTCATCCTGTTATCAAAGTCAACTTCATTTACTTAATTTTTGTTTCTTTTTGATATTTTTATTACTATGTTTTGTTATTCTGTATTATTCAAATCGAGATGATGGTAGATATTGTATTAAATGTATGTTTCCAGTGAAAATTTTTCGTAGTTTACAAATTTTGGTTATGTTAATTGAATTTTTTTTTCTGAGATTGTGTTGTGTGGGGACTGCAGCCCTGCTCAACATTGTTTTCAGTTGATGATAGGTGCATTTTTAAAATTTAATTTTTTTTTCACAGCAACAATATAAGAAATTTACATAATTTACAATTTTCTATAGTTGATCATTAATTACTATAATTTTTTTTTGCTTTTATTGTGTTCATAAATTAGTAAATCATTAGTGTATTTTTGTGTATTCAATATTGAAATGTGCAATGTCTTGCCATGTGATCATCATACTAAATTAACTTAAAACATATGTTCCTTTTCAAACTTTTCCAAATTTGTGGTCGACGCCCATTTTCCTCACATGGTCGTGTGAGTCTGTCCTCCAATGCAGGCATTGTTGGTCAGCCTCTTCTCGGACGGGGGGGGATATTCTATAACATTAAAAACCCCATACCATTTTAAAATCTAACATTATTCTAAATTCCCTTGGGCGTACGAGCTAAATTTCGCTTTTGATTCTAAGTTCTAATAACATCGAGAGAAAAAATTAAATGGCTGCCTGTCAAACGAAAACTAAACTGGCGTAGCGTGGGCAGAAAATTAAACGCTTTAGCGCATTTGTCACGCCTTTTCCTAACTTTTAACCAATTAAACCTTACTACGATCACATGACGAGATAAGTTTATATAAGGTTTGGGATCACGTACATGTACGCTTTTTTGATCATGTAACGATATTGAATAGACGTAATAAAGTCTTTTCCGTAAGAAGCCGAGTGCGTCGTTTTGATATGGAGTGAATTGTAATATTAACATCTTCTTCTCACCGTGACATGGGAGATTTCGATATCTATTGGGCCAGTGTCAGTCTCCCATGTTACATATATATATATATATGTATATATATATAAATATATATATATATATATATATATATATATATGTATATATATAAGTATATATATGTATATATATAAGTATATATATATATATATATATATATATATATATATATACATATATATATACATATATATACATATATATACATACATATATATATATACATACATATATATATATATATATATATATATATATATATATATATATATATATATATATATATATGTAACATACTGGACAACCCAAGGAAAGAATGGGCGTCCAGCACATCACAGGGAATGAAGATGTAGTCGTGGCTCGAATAAACGACGCGGCAAGTTACGGCATTAAATTTTATTAGACGGAGAATACGTCTTTCCAAGACAGTTACACAATCAAAAAAGCGTACAGGTTTCCGTTCATGTGGTTTATATAAACTTTGTCATGTGATCAGGATAGCGATTAGGGATTTGCTGTTGTCGATAAGTCACATGTGGTTTTATATAATCTGCGCAGAGCTTATCTAAAATATGGGGGACGCCACGCATTTTTGAAAAAGGAAGCCATTTAATATTTTCTCTCGAGGTTATTAGAGTTTAGAATCAAAAGCGAAATTTAGCTCGTACGCCCAAGGGAATTTAGAATAATGTTAGATTTTAAAATGGTATGGGGTTTTTAATGTTATATATATATATATAGGTCTGCAATCAAAAATTTTAAAGACGAAACTTCTTTTGATTATGAATTTCTACACTTTCAAGTACACAACTTCGAGCAGGTTAAATTATATATTATTGATGAGATTAATGATTTAAACAAAAGGCTGGATTTTGAAAATTTATATATTTGTAAGCTTAAAACACTATTTCCGTACGGTTTAAAAAGTAAACTTAACGGAGAAGGGCTGGTGGGTTTGGATACTAACTGCGTTTATAAAAAATTCATGGTTATTGATCGGTTTAATTATAAACATTCTAATTTTAGGGGTAAAAGAGGAAAAGGTAGCAATAGTTTAAAAACGAAATTGAAACTGGATGATCTGCAAAAAATTTGTAATTTATTTATTGCTTTTAAGAACATGAAAATAATAAAACATTATTTGTTGAACCAAAAGAATTTTGGTTTAAGGTGGTTAATTAAACATTACTTATCCGTAATGAAATTTGTTTCGAGGTTTACAAAACTAATAATTTTAGATTTAATGAATTACAAGCTTAACCTGACTAATTTGGATGATAAGATGGGAAGGGATGTAGGGGTAGAGTACTGTACTATAAACTTTCTAGATAAAGATTTCGAGCATTTAAAACTACCTACTATTGGGCACAATAATTCTAAATTACTACCAATCAAAGATTGTTGGAAATCGCTATCGATTTTAAATATCAAAAAACGTTAAGGGACTTAATCTGTAACTACAACATTTATAGTCATAACTTGGGCAAAATTTCTAATGCTGATTGTAATTGTCATATTGAGGAGTTTAAAAACTTTGTTAATCCAGCTTTGGGGCATATTGTAACTGGGGATCTTAATATTGTTAAAGATGTTAGGTTGAGGGAACTCTTAAGTAGGGGCTCAAAATTTAGGGTAAGAAATAAGGTAAATTTAAAGTTCTATCACTAAAGTTCTATCACTAAAGACTTAGATTACTGCATAATTAAATTAGCAAGGAAGTACAATTGGCCTATCGAAGGGTTTATGGAGTGGAAGGTGCATATTTTGCAGAATATAAAAAGGAATTATGAAGAGTATGGTATGAAGGACAAGAGGGGTTTCTTTCTAAACAAAGTTCTATACAGTAAAATTAAAGGTTTAAAAAATAAGTTTATTATTACGGTTGTTGATAAGGCTGCAAATAACTTCGGTTTTATGTGTAAAGATTATTTTAAGCAGTTAATTTCTAGGGAATACAACTCAAATAATACCTATCAAAAAATTAACCTTACCAAAAAAGAAATAGACAACAGGATTTTAGCTTTTAACAAAAAATTTAAGTTTAAGATTAATAGCATACAGTACCCTTACCTGTTTCCTACCATAAAATTCCATAAAGTACCTACTAAATGTAGGTTTGTTACTTGTAGTACAAATTGTTATAATACTTTGTTCAGTAAAAAGTTCTTTAGCTATTTAAAAATTATTCTAAATAAAATTAAATTTACCGAAAATAGCTTTATTATAAATAATATCCAGGATGTTCTACATTTTTTCAAAAGTAAGAATATAGATAGCATACACACGTTTGTTTTGAAAACCTGTTTACCAGTATTCCGCATGATAATTTAAAGATTATCTGTTCAGAAATTTATGATGCTTATTTAGATAGTACTTTAATATTAAAATGTGACTGGATTGATTTATGAAAATTTAATATTTTTGAAAACTACCTCTTTAATGGCTTATGTTTCTTTAAACAAATAAAGGGTATACCTATGGGAAATAGCTATTCTAGTGCATTTGCCAACCTATTCTTACATTTTTACGAAACTAAATTTCTTAACTCAAATAATGTTACCGGATTTAGATATATTGATGATCTTATAATTTTTAACTGCAACGATTTGGAATTTCTTAATCAAATCTAAACAAAGGAATTTCAGGTTGAGTCTAACTCCAGCCATGTAAATATGAACTAGTTTTTCCTTTCAGATTATAAATTAAGGACGTGATGTAATGGGTATATTACTCACACACACACACACACACACACATATATATATATATATATATATATATATATACAGAGGCTGTTCGCACATTTTTTAGACGATTTTGGTAAGCGGTAATAAAAAATCGTTTACTGCAAAAGAAATAATTGCAATTGTACTATGTTTTTAAAAGTCAAAATTATCGTCTGCGGCTTGAAAGTTTTGTTTTTATTCAAAATGGCGTTTTTAACAAAGCAGTGGTTCGAAGGCTACATTTATGCTCTTTCCGAAGCGAAATATGCATACTCCGTTATCCAAAAACGGTGTGAGAGTCATGGTTTTGCGTCGATAGGTCTAAAGCGTCGATAGGTAATATCGTCAACAAGAAAAGAAAAAAACGTCAAATTGGAGCCTCAAGTGGAACAAAAATTCCAAACAAGTATCCAAGGAAAAAACGGACATCTTCGACTATTGCAAAGGTACATTGTTTAATGTTAAAAGAAAATCCCCCTAGTCGAAGGACAGTTGCAAAATCATTAGAATGCTCGGTGTACACTGTAAACAAAATGATAAACGTTGATTTAAATCTTAAGAAAGCGAAAAAACGCAATGTGCATCGTCTTCTTCCAAATCATATCGCTGAACGCAGGACACGCTGCAGAATTCTATATGAGAAACACTTATCCAAAGAAAAATGGAAAACAATTGTCACAATAGATGAATCATGGGTGTATTTAAATAATTGCAACATAAAAGAGCCATTTATTATCATAAAAGGGGAGAAAAAAATTTAAGTTCATGGTTCAAAGAATCGAAAGAAAGATTTTCTAAGGGATTCATGATTGTTGCTGGTTTTTCTTATAATGGCAAGTTAAAAATAAAGAGAGTGGAAAGAAATGTCAAGATTAACTCCAAATACTATCAGGAACATATTTTATCGCCAATTTTTCTGAATGAAATACCATCGCTTTACCCACAGTGCCATCAATCTGTGAGACTCCATCAGGACAAAGCTAGCAGTCACACATCAAAATCCACTGTAAATTTCCTAAAAGAAATGGAACAAAAAACTGGTATCAAGGCCATACCCTTCACTGATATCCCTACTAAATCTCCCGATGTATCACGTATGGATTTTTGTGCTTTCGGACTTTTAAAATCTGCATTATCCAAACGTCGTCCCAAAACCCTTACAGGACTCTGGAAAGCTGTTCAGGAGGAATGGGATAGAATACCTCTTCTGACACTTCAAAAGGCATTATTATCCTGGAAATTGCGGTGTCGAAAGATAGTTCAGAATAAGGGATGTCAAATAGAACATTTAAAACACAAGAAATTTATGTAATTTAGTTTTGTGAATACAACATACATCGTCTAAAAAATGTGTGAACAGCCTCTGTATATATATATATATATATATATATATATATATATATATATATATATATATATATATATATATATATATATATATATATATATATATATATATATACATATATATATATATATATATACATACATATATATATATATATATATATATATATATATATATATATATATATATACATACATATATATATATATATATATATATATATATATATATATATATATATATATATATATATGTATATATATATATATATATATATATATATATATATATATAATTTTTAATGGAATAAATATGCAGTGGATAATTGATGTTGGTAAGGCAGGACCATGCAAGCAGAAATGAAACGGACAAAAAGTTTTTTAGTACTGAAGAAAAGGTAAAGGGAGAAAATGACATAATTTAGAAAGACAGACAAATTATCTTAAGAGTACGATCGCTAGTTAATAGGCTTCTAGAGAATAAACACAGAGGCCAATCTTCTCTGATACTCTATTAATATGAATCATTAATTGCAGATTTGAGGTCTCAAATAATGTTGTCTTCTCGCAGAAGAGCCTTTCTGAAGTAATGAATAAAATATGAAAGATTGTATCTTTTCTCTATGGGGAATTATTTATGATAAATTTTTGTTTTGTCCCATGTAAGGAAGATAATATTTTAGATTATAAATTTTTCTCTTTTTCTGCGTATAAAGAACAAAATTGATGCAATAGTTCAAAATCCATAATCCATATATTCATTTATAATTCATAATAGCTTATATATTATCCATTTCTAACCCATATATAATTCATATGTTCATCAGTTGAGCTGAGAATAAACAGCGAAGTTCATGAAACAGTTCTTAATCCATAATCCATATCTCCATATATAATTCATAATAATCCATATATAATCCATATATTATCCATATACAACCCATATATAATCCATGCCTTCTTCAATTGAGCTGAGAATAAACAACGAAATTCATTCAATAGTTCATAATCCATAATCCCCATCGTCATTTTAAATGCATAATAATCCATATAATTCCATATACAACCCATATATAATCCATATCTTCTTCAGTTGAGCTGAGAATAAACAACAAAATTCATGCAATAGTTCTTAATCCATAATCCATACTTCATTCATAATTCATAATAATCCATATATAATCCATATAATACTCATATATAATACTTATCTTCTTTGGATAAGCTGAGAATAAACAACACAATTCATGCAATAGTTCATAATCCATATCTTCATATGTAATTCAAAATAATCCATTTATAATCCATATATAACCCATATACACTCATGGACAAAAAAATTAGCGCACCAAGAAATAATTGCGGGATCGTAAAGAAACTTGCAATGAAGGTACATGTCGGGGAGATATGCAAATGATTAGAAATGCAGCGTGATTGCGCATTACGTATAGCCGGTAGAGGACGTTGAACATCGTACTCTGTGGAGTATAAAACAGGTAACCAAAGCTTGTTTGAGTGTGCTGAATCATTTACAAAGGAAGAGCTGAGATAGACATGCCATTACGCTGTGTTCGAAGACAATATAAGCAGTTGTAGCAGTTTGAGACGGGGAGAATCGTCGGGATGATGGAAGCTGGGTGGTCAGCTAGGCGAGTAGCTCGTCAAGTAGGCCGCTCTGATTGTGTTATGAGGAGGTGTTGGGACCAATGGACCCGAGAGATGTCATGTACACGAAGACCAGGCTCAGGACGCCCTCGACAGACCAGTAGTTGAGAAGACAGCCACATCGTAAGAAATGCACGCGTACAGCCAACTGCTTCATCGGCCGCCATCCAGGCACAGGTAGCACCTTCACTAGGGGCCTCTGTGTCTTCTTGAACCATACGAAGGCGCCTGGCTGAAGGACAGTTGGTATCGCGGCGACCATTACGTGTGCTGCCCTTGACGCCCACCCATCGACGCCTCCGTTTGGAGTTTTCCCGCGCACGGGGAAACTGGACTGCAGCGGAATGGAACCAGGTCGTCTTTAGCAACGAATCCAGATTCAATCTCGGCAGTGATGACAATCGTGTTCGTGTGTGAAGAGCCCGTGGTGAACGCTTCAATACTGCCTTTGCTGTACAGCGACACATCGCTCCCACAGCTGGTGTGATGGTATGAATGGTGTGATGGTGTGATGGTGCCATTGCCTACAATACAAGGTCACCCCTAGTATTGTTCCGTGGCACCATGACAGCCCAGCGGTATGTTCATGAAATCCTGCAACCACATGTGTTAACACTCATGCAACGGCTCCCAGGAGTCATTTTTCAACAAGACAATGCTCTGCCTCATACGGCAAGGGTGTCACAAGACTGTCTCCGCACTGTTACTACCCTTCCTTGGCCTGCCCGATCCCCAGATTTGTCTCCACTCGAGCATATCTGGGATCATTTGGGACGACGAGTTGGGCATCCCACGAGTTTGAATGAACTAGAGGCAAGGTTACAGCAAATATGGAACGAAATGTCTCAAGACATCATACAGAACTTGTATGACTCAATGCCCGATCGTATCGCATCGTGCATTCGCGCTAGAGGGGGTCCAACGGAGTATTAACTCCTCCGTTCTTTTGCCTTTTTCTCTGAAATAAATTATCCTTTTTCTTTGATTTTCTTATCATTTACTTATATCAAAGTAGTCATTACGTATGTAAAATTTCGTTTCATTTTGACAACTCCTTCTTGGTACGCTGATTTTTTTGTCCATGAGTGTATAATCCATTTCAGTTGAACAATACTTCTTCGCAAGCTGCGTTCAAGAGTAGGATAAAACTTGAATAACAGGAAGTGATAGCTGCTAATCTATCTGAACATTAAGGTTAAGGGGATAAGGGACCTTCCACCTCCAAATTTTTCTTTTTAAATTTTTTTAACTCTATATACATAATAAGAATAATTAATATTCTTTCTTACTACATTAAGGATCCTTAGAATTCAAAATAAGGATTTTTTAGTAGAAACATGTCTGTTTTTAATTTTTTTTCAAAAATGCTTTCATTTTTCAAATTTTTCCTGCGTATTCCATATCATTTAAAAGTCTTAATTTTATTACTATAATTTACTATATTTATATAAACATAATTGTGCATTGATTTTTTTATGAATCTTAAGTCTTAAACAATATTTTTTATTTTGCCTGTTAATTTTTTTTTGGTGTTCTTGCATTTTTTCACTTTATTTTATGGTCTATAAATATAAAAAATATTCGCGATTTAAAAAGAAAAAGAAACTGCACAATTTTGTGACAACAACTTCCATTGACAATCCTCAGAAATTTGGAAAAAATCGGAAGAAAATGAATGCGGGTGGACTATTTTGAAAAATTCCTTCATTTTTGAAGAATGTTTTGAAAAATAAGCCTTATTATTCCCCAAAATACTTATGTGTGAATTCTTAGCATCTTCAATATAGTAGAAAAGGGTTTTAAATATTCTAATTTTGTATATAGAGTAAAAAAGCGGGGTTAAAGGTCTTGTCCCTTTAACCCTTCAGCGGGCGCGCCCGTGTACAAAGTGCAACATTTTCGTAATTTTGAATGGTTTGTTTTCACACGTAAGGTTTGAATGTTCTAAGCAGTTTCCATTTATAGCTACACCCTTGCTAATGAGGTCGGATTTTCTGACCCTTGTATTCCTTTCCCTTCATTGTTAGCCGTGATTTAACCGTGGTAAACCAGCGATTATACTGGATTGCAATACGACAAAAGCAGGAGTCGATGTACTCGATCCAATGTGCAGCTATTGCAGGTTATCCCGCATATCACGAAGATGGATAGTCTGATTGTTTTTTTTTTTGACATAATAGGAATCCATTCGCAAGTTGTCCTAAGATCCAATAAACCTGACAATTTTGAAATAAGGCGATTGTATCTGCATTCTCTGGCCTTTAATTATAAATATATCTTAATGTTATCAACATTTTATATCTAGTCATAAAACGCAGAATTATTATTTTCAATCTGAAAAACAAAATTATTACAAAAAGAATAATCAAGCTTGAAATAGACGTTGCACTTCGTCCCACGCGCGCCTGCCGGTGTTCCAAAAAATCTCTCGCTCGCTGAAGGGTTAAACAACATACGGAACTAATTTGATGAACTATGTATGAAATCATTTCAGGCGCAGTATTACAAAGTATATATTTTTCATCAAACTAAATGACACAGATTCATTCAATTATTTCTGTGGCGTTATGGCAGATGTTGATGTGTCCAAAAAATTCAATTTTATGTTTTAAGCTGATATGTGACACTTAAAATTGGTTCCTTAATGTGGCAAAAAGCTGATAGTGGAATTATGGAATAATAATAAGTTATTCGTTTTGGCAAATGCTGTTATGTATAAAAAAAGGTAATACTTTGTCCCTAATTGTATATTTCAGTCCGTCATTGAAAATTTTCATTGAAGACCAGCCATATGGTTGAGGTCGAATATGAGTATTAACTAAAGAATATTTGGATTGAAAAAACTTAATTGAGGATTTTATACTTCACAACAAAAGTTCCTATTTTAATTTGCCGAAAACATGAAAAATCTGACATATCAACATCTGCCATAATGCCACAGATATAAGATGATAGGTCATCACCAATCTGTGACATCATTACTCTGACATTTTAATCAATTTATGAACGTTTTTTCCTGCGATTTTTTTAATTCCTTATATTATTGAATTTGTTTTATATAATCTCATAAAAAATTGCAATAACTATTACCCGCAATAGTAATTATCGGGATAAAATGAATCTAGAACTCATATAGTTTTCTTACGGGTATCATAAGAAAGTACTGCGATTCCATATTACACTGCTGGCCAATGAAATTGCAACACCAGGAAGGAAAGCAAATAACAAAACTTTACTTACTGTACGTATACAGCATTGTAGGAAGAAAACGCGATTAAATTTGTAGGCAATTTGGGGGTATACTGATCCGAAATTAGCACACACAGATGCCGCTTCTGGCAGCTAAAACGGCTCTAATCCGGTTAGGCATCGAGTCGAACTAGGCTTGCATGACAGTGTAACGTCACGTGTTTTGTGCGGTTCCCACGAGGAGCTTTCAACAGCTGCAAGATTCAAAAAACACAAGCCGTGCGTCCCCCTGCATTCGAAAATTCTGTGGGAGGTTAAAGGACTTCAACATACAGTTTCACCGCCGATGTCAGCATTCCTGGGCTGCTGCATCTAAACCCCTCGTCTCATCTTTGCCGGCAAAAATGGGGAGCCGGCCGCCCTTTTTCTCATAAAAATGTCTATCAGGGTCGTCAATCAGAACAAGCTGACGTTATAGAAGTGATATTTTCTCATAAAAATGCCATGGAGTCCAAGGCTGTCATCGAGGGCGGGATTCCTTTGTTGCCTCTCGAAAAAATTCAGCAATTTCTGAGAAGGCGCCACCTGCGAAGTTCCAAGCCGAGAGGGAGAGATTGTGTGTTTTTGAGTAGATGGGCCTGTAACATCCAGCCCGGACAGACGTGTTTTTTAGGAGCTCTTGTTTTGAGACCATGGGTCCCGGAGCCTGTATTATGAAGCTGCACTTAAATTAACTAATTATGGTGTACCTTTCAAAATTAATTTTTTGGAAAATAAATTGTTAATTTTTTGTTTTTAAAAAATTGGCCTTCGCATTGTAATTAGGACTCCGTCTTTCTTAGTTATGGATCCAATAGTAGTAATTTTTTCAACACCTCAGAGTTTAGCTTTATCGTGATGCTACAACGGATACGGGCAAGTCATTCCATGCTGCCAGTCATTTCATGAAGTCTATGCCCCACTTCACAAATCGTAGTGGCTGGAGAGCTGTGGTGGCCCAGTCTCTCAGAAATCCAAGACCGGATATTTTCAGTGAGATCTGGAGAACGTGCTAACTATGGCCCATAACAGTCGAAAAATTTTGTGTCGAAGTATGTCAGTACAGGACGGGCAACATGCGGTCTTGTGTTATCTTGTTGAAAGATGACGTCTCTGAGGCCTCGAAGATAGGGAACAGCGACTGGCTATAAAATCTGAGAAATGTAACATTGGCGCTTCAGATTACCGACGACGGGAACAAGAGGTGTTCGTGTCGTGTACCCAATGGTGGACCATACCACCACACAGGGCCCGATTTAGAAAATTCTTGACTATAGGCACAACTCGGGATGGGGGGGGGGGCCCTAACACTGATGTGGGAGTAAAATTTCCAAAATTGACACACACAAAAATAATCATGAATCATTGTGAAAGTACCATTTTACCAAGAATAGGATATTTGAAACGTAGAAGCCTAGAACATTATCAAATGACAAAAAGCAATTCAACATATTAACTGCATCATTAAAACACCAGTACAATGCAACCAGAAAAACTTATTTATCCCTTATATGCACTATAACATACATATGATGAACTATGCATATAACTATACATATGATGAATCAATCAATCAAATTTGAAAGGACATATAAAAAATGCTATTAAAAAAGGTAAAAAAAAAAAATTGAATTAGGAATTTTTTCTTTAAAAATAAAATTTTTTTGGGGCCCCCCTACATTCGGGGGCTCCTAGGCGATCATCCCAAGCCCCTCTCTCGAACATTCGACGATTGCGTCAGACAGGGGATGCGAGCAATTATCGATGACCATGAACTCTCCGCTGCGAAAACAACAACACTTCGCAAACGGGGAGTTAAGTATATTCATGTTAGTGAATCATTCTTTTTATTAATAATTTCTAGATTTGGCATATATATATATATATATATATATATATATATATATATATATATATATATATAACATCGGTCCTGTCGGTCTATATATAGACGGTAAACCCCTATTAGATGGCCACCCCTCATAAGGACCTCTCTTTTCCAGAATCATCATAGGGAAGTTTCAATATATTTTAATGTTTCCATTTTATATAATCTCAAATGATAAGTGCTTCAACTCACCCGTAATGGAGATTATGAAGATAAATTTAATCTATAACTCATGTAGTGCTCCTACGGTACAGTAAGCGAACATAATAGTAAGAGTAATATATATATATATATATATATATATATATTTTATATATATATATTATATATTATATTATATATATCTATATAATATATATATATATATATATATATATATATATATATATATATATATATATATATATATGTATATAATATATATATATATATATACACTCATGGACAAAAAAATTAGCGCACCAAGAAGGAGTCGTCAAAATGAAACGAAATTTTACATACGTAATGACTACTTTGATATAAGTAAATGATAAGAAAATCAAAGAAAAAGGATAATTTATTTCAGAGAAGAGGGCAAAAGAACGGAGGAGTTAATACTCCGTTGGACCCCCTCTAGCGTGAATGCACGATGCGATACGATGGGGCATTGAGTCATACAAGTTCTGTATGATGTCTTGAGACATTTCGTTCCATATTTGCTGTAACCTTGCCTCTAGTTCGTTCAAACTCGTGGGATGCCCAACTCGTCGTCCCAAATGATCCCAGATATGCTCGATTGGAGACAAATCTGGGGATCGGGCAGGCCAAGGAAGGGTAGTAACAGTGCGGAGACAGTCTTGTGACACCCTTGCCGTATGAGGCCGAGCATTGTCTTGTTGAAAAATGGCTCCTGGCAGTCGTTGCATGAGTGGCAACACATGTGGTTGCAGGATTTCATGAACATACCGGTGGGCTGTCATGGTGCCACGGAACAATACTAGGGATGACCGTGTATTGTAGGCAATGGCACCCCAGACCATCACACCAGCTGTAGGAGTGATGTGTCGCTGTACAGCAAAGAGAGGACTGAAGCGTTCACCACCGGCTCTCCACACACGAACACAATTGTCATCACTGCCGAGATTGAATATGGATTCGTCGCTAAAGACGACCTGGTTCCATTCCGCTGCATTCCAGTTTCCTCGTGCTCGGCAAAACTCCAAACGGAGGCGTCGATGGGTGGGCGTCAAGGGCAGCACACGTAATGGACGCCGCGATAACAACTGCCCTTCAGCCAGGCGCTTTCGTATGGTTCGAGAAGACACAGAGGCCCCTAGTGAAGGTGCTACCTGTGCCTGGAAATGGCCGATGAAGCAGTTGGCTGTACGCGTGCATTTCTTACGATGTGGCTGTCTTCTCAACGACTGGTCTGTCGAGGGCGTCCTGAGCCTGGTCTTCGTGTACATGACATCTCTCGGGTCCACTGGTCCCAACACCTCCTCACAATCAGAGCGGCCTAATTGACGAGCTACTCGCCTAGCTGACCATCCAGCTTCCATCATCCCGACGATTTTCCCCCTCTCAAACTGCGACAACAGCTTATATTGTCTTCGAACACGGCGTAATGGCATGTCTATCTCAGCTCTTCCTTTGTAAATGATTCAGCACACTCAAACAAGCTTTGGTTACCTGTTTTATACTCCACAGAGTACGATGTTCAACGCCCTCTACCGGCTATACGTAATGCGCAATCACGCTGCATTTCTAATCATTTGCATATCTCCCCGACATGTACCTTCATTGCAAGTTTCGTTACGATCCCGCAATTATTTCTTGGTGCGCTAATTTTTTTGTCCATGAGTGTGTATATATATATATATATATATATATATATATATATATGTGTGTGTGTGTGTATATATATATATTCGGTCTAGTCGGTCTATATACTGAATAATCGGTGCATAATCGGTAATCCCCTATTCGACGGCCACCCCTCAAAACGAGCACTTTTTTCCAAAGCCAGCATAGGGAAATTTCACTGTATTTTAATATATATCTTCCTTTTTATATATCAAATGATAAAGTGATGTATCTGTTAACCGTACTGGAGATTATGAAGATAAAATTTAATCTATAACTCATGCAGTGTTCCTACGGTATAGAAAGGGAACAGTGCGATTCTACACTATTTCTCAAAATAGAAGAAATCAGGAAAGGCAAATAAAAAATTGAAACTTTATGCATTCCGTGATTTAAAAAGATACGGTGTGGGATCCCATTTGCCATTTTGTTTTTTAAAAGACGACTTTTCGGAGATATATAAAGTCTTCCGAATACAGCCCGAAATCCATCTACATTTCACGAATTTTATAGGGTAGAAGGAATGTATAAATATTGAAGACGTTTGGAACAAAGCCAGATATCCGAGATGAGATTGGCCGTTATGGTTCACCTCTCAACAGTCATCCTTTCTGTCTATTTCTCGGAGGGTTATAAACAGGGGGAAGAGCAAATGCAACATCAATGGATGCCGCTTCACGCTTCGGAAGAAGGGGTTCTCCAGAATAAAGTGGACGGAGAAAAGTGAAATGTTCGTTCTTTCTGTATTTGCTTGGAAATGCACATCATAAAAATTTGCTAAATCTGAAAGAAAGGAGAGAAAATTTAAATAAATGGATTTAGAGCTCGTGAGTTTTGAAAATTTAGTTTTTATGGAAAATAAGATTTCCATAATAGGAACTTATTTTTATATATTATGTTACCAGAACCCTTGAATTCACATAAATAAGACGCTACTCTTTGCTATGATTTAAGTTAACTATTATTATATTTACTATTGTTAAAGACTAACCTGTCTGGGTCTATAGGAATATATGATCTAAATAATTAACCTTGATTTTAGAACCACAATTTTAAGTCTATCAAAGGGATTAGATTTCTCTACATGCTTTTAACTTTAAGGTTATCCTGGGAGCAATATATATATATATATATATATATGTATGTAATATGACAGGACTTGGAAGCAGCTGCAGAATAATCCTAAATAAATCCACTGTGCGGGCGAAATACGTAAAAATGAAGACTCAGATATTACAGAAACTCCATACCGAAGTCGTGGCTTTTATTAAAATATTAATTAACAAGTCCGGCCAGCCAATTCGACTGATCCCCTCCAGCGGGAAGAACGCGTGTCCTAAGTCTCTCGGAAATCCAAGTCTTGTGTTTACTTATTAAACCCCAGAAGCGGAGAGCCCTGCAGAAAAGCGCGTGATGGCATGAGTCAGATCATGTGATTCCACTGCAAACCTAACTGAAAGCGTCTACAAATAATAAATCTCGGGGCAGCGTGATGCGACTGTCCTTGAATCCCTGCTTGAAAATAACATTTTCCGAACGTGGAGTTCAGTATAGTCCTGTTAGTGAATCATTTTCTTTTTTTTTTAACCCTGAATGTATGAAAATTGCTTGAAGTTCTCGAATGGTTTTAATTACGTTAATTGGGCTTTCTCTAGATTACTTACACACACACACATGCACGCACGCACGCACGCACGCACGCACACGCACTCACACACACACACACACACACACACACACACACATGTAATTGCCCGTTACATCACCTCCTCAAATTATAACCTGAAAGGGAAATCTAGTTCATATTTACATGGCTGGAGCTAGACTCAGCCTGAAAGGAATAAAAATTAGATTTAAATACAGTCGGGCCAAATTTCTTAGTACATCGTTTATTAGTGTGAAAATACGTACATCCGTTCTTTCCAGAACAACGGCACGGAAAAATATCACCTTTCAGCATTAAAAGCGAGAGGGCGAGAGGAATCTGTGACTATCATTTGGAGGGTCAGCAGATTTTAGTGCTTGCGAACCTAACCCCTTCCCTAATTCGGACATATAAATTCGGACGTATACACGTGTAAAAATTCAAAGGCATGCGATTCATGGGAAGTTCTTTGGCTAAGGATTTTAAAGCGATAAATTAATATTTCTGGGGATTAGACGTAGGAAAGGGAATTACAAATGCTAGAATGGAGGGCACGATATTTAAGATATTACCTACTTACTTACTTACACACACACACACACACACACACACACACACACATATATATATATATATATATATATATATATGTATGTATGAGCGTGTGTGTATATCAGCAGGAAAGCTAAAGAATCTTTTAACAGATACAGCTGATAAACTTAAAAAATCAATTGTTAATCGATTTACTAAACAGTACAGTTTCCTGCCATACTTGTGTTAACAAAACTATATGATGATAAAGTATGCCTTTGGATAATCTTATTCAAAAGGTAGATTAGCACACTAATATTATTGTTAACGCTATCATTGCACGTTTGTGCAATGATAACTTGAAAATTTATGTGATAATGACAGGAATTGAGGCTTTTTACGATTGTATCCGAAGAGAGTTTAAGTTCTAGAACGAAATAAAGACAGATAAACTGCCTGTTTTCTTCTTTTTTAACTTAATTGACTAAATGACGAAAAATTTTAACAGCAGTTCAATTTGATCGCGCATGAACACCAGGCTGTATAATTCAATAAAGTGTAAAATTATAATAGAAATAGCTAAAAAAATGGTATAATTTATCAAGAATATAAATTTGTAGCTCTACTCTATTAAGTATAAATTCCTGTTGCTTACAATGCCATATTAAGATGATATGATTGTTTGAACTTCCAGATTAATTATTATTAATCATATACGCCTAAAAATACAGGACAGAATTGCTCAAAGAATGTGAACAAATGAATTTATAATTAAAAAATATGTACATTATTAAAAGCAAAAAAAAAAACATATGGGGCACACTACATCATGAGAGCAGATAGAACTAAACACTCATAAGTATGAATATATGAAAAAAAAATATATAATTAAAAAGTGTTAGTCAGAGCATTTCTATAGATTACTTACCAAAAAGAGACTAGTGTTTCTTTTCACTCAAAACAAACTAAGAAATTCCCTTTCTTAGACAGTAAAAATGGACATGAACAATCATATCAATTAGACTTTGGAGAAGTCCTCGGCAATTTGCCGTGCCAAAAATTGAATTTATGTGGAAAAACCGGAAAAAAATTACAAATTTCCATTATATAAATAAAACAAAAAAGCCGGTCTTAAGATCAAATTTATATTTAAAACATCTAATTTTAATATTTAGTTTATTCTCCTCTGCTCTAAATTGCTTTCCATTCACAGAAGAAAATAAAATGACAAAACAAGATGAATTGTTTCTTCAGTGTCTAGAAACATATAATTTTGCTAAAGTTTTGAAAAGTAATTTGCTCTCTGGTATCCATAGAATTTGTTAACCGCGTCTGGCATCAATGAAAAGATTTAATATTTTAATTTGTCTTTGTTGAGTTGGCAATAGCAAGAGACAAGAGAGCTAAAGGGTGTTGATTGTAGGGGTGTAATTATTACCTGTATATTTCAAATGTTTCATATAATTTGATTCTTTTCCTTTAAATAACTAAACCTTAACAACTATTATCTAGGAAATATGTATTACGCCACAATTGGTCTTGTGACGAATTAAATTAATTCGCACAATTAAAATCTGTCGCAGCTGACCAGCACCCATTGTACCTGTCGCAGCCGACCAGCACCCATTGTACCTGTCACAGGTGAGGGTAAACTGGAAAGAAAAGGCATTGCACTAATAAATTCTCCGTAGCTGCTGACACCGCTGCGCCGCTAACCCGCCCCCAATGTGCGTGTAGCAGGTGAGGGTAAACTCGAACGGAAAGGGACAGAAGACTGTTTGCAAAACGTGACATCTAGGCTGAATAGGAATTCGCCAGAGCTCACTACATTGATGACACGAGACCACCCCAAAACCGGGAATTTGCAATAGTCGCAGCTTGCGGTTCAGCAAATAAAAAGGCTAAAAAATGACATCACCATTAGAAGAGCCAATGAGAGACGAGTTCCGTGGATGAAGCGCCAAAGTCCAAAATTTGACGAGAGAGCTAAAGACAGTTAGTGAGCGATCTGCTGAGCAGAGAGAACTACCCCGACCGTCCCTTGGTCGAGATAGCTATAACGCGGACTTGTGAAGTCAGCGGTCTTAATCTCAAGACGAGGTTTTTCGGCTTCAGCTAGGAAGCTTTGTGTTCTATTTTTTTGGAAGGTATCTGAGGACGAGATATCTGTCCCGACAGGCCTGGTTATAGAGATTTACATCTCAGTCATTCGCTCTGCCGATACAGTAATCGAGGGGCCCTGCCGGACTCGATATTGAGGTGATAAGTGAGCTAACTCCTCTGACAGCTCATCCTAAAGGACTCAGAGACTATCTAACTCTTCAGTGTTCCTGTAACCTATTTACGGTGCACCACTCATAAACTTTTCTTCAACTATATAATAATTTTAAATAAAGTAATAATTTTAAATAAAGTAAATCTTTTAAATTACTTGGCTGTAACATTAGTTGAGTCGATCGCTACCTCGATCAATACATCACGGTCTTTACTTACTTACACACACACACAAACATATATATATATATATATATATATCTATAAATATATATATATATATATATATATATATATATATAAATATATATATATATATATATATATATATATATATATATATATATATATATATATATATATATATATATAATTGTAATGTCTTAACTTTAGAGAACCTTAAATGGGGGGTTTTGTTTATAATAAATAGGAATTAGCAATTAAATACTAGTAATTCACGAAATATCGTCGAAAAAAGGAAACGGGGGTTTTAATAGCAAAAGTTACCAATAAAGGTCGCTACCTGACAGTCGGGATTTTAAAGGAAGATATTCTGATGAAGAGGTTAACGTTATATAACACAGAAAGTTACAGAACATTCGATCTGACTCAGCAGAAAGTTTGAGCGGGATAATAACAAAGAAACTAAGTTGGTAGATATATTTCGATGGGGAAGGTTGCTGCGCCTGTCGGTCGTTTGGGTGGAGTGGTCTGGCCGACCATTACGGAGCTCTGGTCCTATGAAGTTTAATAAATATTCATTAGGAATTAATTCGTCTATATTCTATCTTTGGGACCACGACTGCACTTTATCATCATTATTATAGTACTAAAGTTAACGCAAAAAGGAAGCTAAACATATATATATATATATATATATATACATAAATATATATCCTGTTCCGTATTGATAAAGGTTCCCATGATGTTCCTTTGTATTTCCATTATTTTCATAACCATCTGTATATATATATGTATATTTATAAATAGATATATATACAAACATATATATATATATATGCATACATATTGTACATACATATATATATATACACACACACACACACACACATATATATATATATATATATATATATATATATATATATATATATATATGAAGGCCTAATTTGAATTGTGGGCCATCTCCACTTTTTAAAATAAATTGCGTCACTTTCATGTTTATACAAGTTTTTTCTATCTTATTTTAAAACTGGTACACCTCCAGCTTATTTCTGTTGCCAACAGAGGTCCCCACAAATCAGACTTTAGCAGTCATTTTTGAGCACTTATTAGACATTAATGCTCTGTATCTCAAAATAAACAAAAATGAATTTGCTCCACTATTCAAATAAGGCCTTCATATATAAATACAGAGGCTGTTCACACATTTTTTAGACGATGTATATTGTATTCACAAAACTAAATTACATAAAATTCTTGTGTTTTAAATGTTCTATTTCACATCCCTTATTCTGAACTATCTTTCGACACCGCAATTTCCAGGATAATAATGCCTTTTGAAGTGTCAGAAAAGGTATTCTAACCCATTTCTCCTGAACAGCTTTTCAGAGTCCTGTAAGGGTTTTGAGACGACGTTTGGATAATGCAGATTTTAAAAGTCCGAAAGCACAAAAATCCATAGGTGATACATCGGGAGATTTAGTAGGGATATCAGTGAAGGGTATGGCCTTGATACCAGTTTTTTGTTCCATTTCTTTTAGGAAATTTACAGTGGATTTTGATGTGTGACTGCTAGCTTTGTCCTGATGGAGTCTCACAGATTGATGGCACTGTGGGTAAAGCGATGGTATTTCATTCAGAAAAATTCGCGATAAAATATGTTCCTGATATTATTTGGAGTTAATCTTGACATTTTTTTCCTCTCTCTTTATTTTTAACTTGCCATTATAAGAAAAACCAGCAACAATCATGAATCCCTTAGAAAAACTTTCTTTCGATTCTTTGAACCATGTACTTAAATTTTTTTCTCCCCTTTTATGATAATAAATGGCTCTTTTTTTCTTGCAATCATTTAAATACATCCATGATTCATCTATTGTGACAATTGTTTTCCATTTTTCTTTGGATAAGTGTTTCTCATATAGAATTCTGCAGCGTGTCCTGCGTTCAGCGATATGATTTGGAAGAAGACGATGCACATTGCGTTTCTTCGCTTTCTTAAGATTTAAATCAACGTTTATCATTTTGTTTACAGTGGACACCGAACATTTTAATGATTTTGCAACTGTCCTTTGACTAGGGGGATTTTCTTTTAACATTAAACAACGTACCTTTGCAATAGACGAAGATGTCCGTTTTTTCCTTGGATACTTGTTTGGAATTTTTGTCCCACTTGAGGCTCCAATTTGACGTTTTTTTCCTTTCTTGTTGATATTACCTATCGACGCTTTAGATATCACAAAACCATGACTCTCACATCGTTTTTGGATAACGGAGTATGCATATTTCTCTTCGGAAAGAGCATAAATGTAGCCTTCGAACCACTGCTTTGTTAAAAACGCCATTTTGAATAAAAACAAAACTTTCAAGCCGCAGACGATAATTTTGACTTTTAAAAACATAGTACAATTGCAATTATTTCTTTTGCAGCAAACGATTTATTATTACCGCTTACCAAAATCGTCTAAAAAATGTGCGAACAGCCTCTGTATATACTTTTGAGTCTCAGTCACATTTTGCGTTTCCTTCATTTCAGATTTTCCCTCATTACTTTTTTCTTTGTAATACCTAGTTCCTACAACATTTAGAATGCAAAACTAAAATTAATCTTGTATGGAACTCTTTTGTTAAGCGTAGTCATAGTTTACTATCTAAGGTAGACTACTTTTGCTCGCAGGTAATTGTTTTGGGGATAGCAAAGTTTCTGAAGTTTATTCATTGTCTTCCAAAACGAAAGCGTAACAGAGTTTTTGTCTCCTTTTCAGACTCAGAGATTAACCTTTTTTGTTCTCAAAGATAATAAAAGCTAATGTCGAGTTGACGCTGGTTTATAATTCAAGGTATTCTTTTATACAAAATCTCATCTTTTTTTGTATTTTTAAAAATTATTTTTAGCTAAAAAGTTTGGAGAAGTTTCAGTCTGTAAACATATATATATATATATATATATGCACTCATGGACAAAAAAATTAGCGCACCAAGAAATAATTGCGGGATCGTAACGAAACTTGCAATGAAGGTACATGTCGGGAAGATATGCAAATGATTAGAAATGCAGCGTGATTGCGAATTACGTATAGCCAGTAGAGGGCGTTGAACATCGTACCCTGTGGAGTATTGGACCCCCTCTAGCGCGAATGCACGATGCGATACGATCGGGCATTGAGTCATACAAGTTCTGTATGTTGTTTTGAGACATTTCGTTCCATATTTTCTGTAACCTTGCCTCTAGTTCGTTCAAACTCGTGGGATGCCCAACTCGTCGTCCCAAATGATCCCAGATATACTCGATTGGAGACAAATCTGGGGATCGGGCAGGCCAAGGAAGGGTAGTAACAGTGCGGAGACAGTCTTGTGACACCCTTGCCGTATGAGGCCGAGCATTGTCTTGTTGAAAAATGGCTCCTGGGAGCCGTTGCATGAGTGGCAACACATGTGGTTGCAGGATTTAATGAACATACCACTGGGCTGTCATGGTGCCACGGAACAATACTAGGGGTGACCGTGTATTGTAGGCAATGGCACCCCATACCATCACACCAGCTGTGGGAGCAATGTGTCGCTGTACAGCAAAGGCAGGATTGAAGCGTTCACCACGGGCTCTCCACACACGAACACGATTGTCATCACTGCCGAGATTGAATCTGGATTCGTCGCTAAAGACGACCTGGTTACATTCCGCTGCAGTCCAGTTTCCTCGTGCGCGGCAAAACTCCAAACGGAGGCGTCGATGGGTGGGCGTCAAGGGCAGCACAAGTAATGGGCGCCGCGATACCAACTGTCCTTCAGCCAGGCGCATTCGTATGGTTCGAGAAGACACAGAGGCCCCTAGTGAAGGTGCTACCTGTGCCTGGATGGCGGCCGATGAAGAAATTGGCTGTACGCGTGCATTTCTTACGATGTGGCTGTCTTCTCAACGACTGGTCTGTCGAGGGCGTCCTGAGCCTGGTCTTCGTGTACATGACATCTCTCGGGTCCACTGGTCCCAACACCTCCTCACAACACAATCAGAGCGGCCTAATTGACGAGCTACTCGCCTAGCTGACCACCCAGCTTCCATCATCCCGACGATTCTCCCCCTCTCAAACTGCGACAACAGCTTATATTGTCTTCGAACACGGCGTAATGGCATGTCTATCTCAGCTCTTCCTTTGTAAATGATTCAGCACACTCAAACAAGCTTTGGTTACCTGTTTTATACTCCACAGAGTACGATGTTCAACGCCCTCTACCGGCTATACGTAATGCGCAATCACGCTGCATTTCTAATCATTTGCATATCTCCCCGACATGTACCTTCATTGCAAGTTTCGTTACGATCCCGCAATTATTTCTTGGTGCGCTAATTTTTTTGTCCATGAGTGTATATATATATATAACAGGAACAGTACTAATTTGCATATAGATTATAATTTAAAGAGAATTAGAGTACTCACTCTGGTTCCAGACTCTATTAGCTGCAAGGAAATAAACAAATATAAACTGAAATTTATTAAACTAATAATATAACAAAAATTTAAAAAACATAATTAATTAATAAAAATAATATCTACATTAAAAAAATTAAGGTATGATAAATCAACAGTTCCACTGCAAATAACAAAAATTAATAGCTATACAATGGATAAAATTTTGGAGATGATTATTTAAAATAACAGTTTATATTTTATATAATCTTTATTTGTGCCGCTCAAACGTAATTTTTTTATGGAAATAAGCTGGATTGCAAATTAATTATTCAGAACCTGAATTATGAGGCCATGTATTACAATAATGAATTTTATAAATATTTAATGATAATTCATATATCTAATAACAGTGGCCTTGAAACTATAACTATCGAGAGTTAGTTATTTTTTTTTACACCAGTAAATAGTGGATTTAGTTGTTGTTGAAGGCTTTTATGATCTGTTCTTGAAATATTTTTTACTGCTTACGTCTGTCCATCTGAATATCTCGTTCAATTATAAGTCCTTACTTTTTGGGGGAATCATCTGTGTATGTTTCACAATTCTCTTGTGTTTTATTCAATTATCTATATATATAAAAGAGTTCCGTAACTGACAGACTCACTGACTGACTGACATACAACGCACAGACCAAACTGCTGGACCTAAAGGGCTGAAATTTTGTATGGCGATTGTTCTTATAGTGTAGGGGTGCACTAAGAGAGATTTTTGAAAAATACTTCTTAGATTTTTTAAAATTAAATTTTTAAGTTATTTTAGTAACTTTTTTTAAGTTTGCATTTCAAATAATGATCTTAGGGTAATCAAATTTATAGATCACTGGATCACTGTGTATCTGGATCTATAAAGCCTAGCAAGCTGAAATTTTCCTTGGTGGCTTCTCTAAGTTTCTACATAATCCCAAAGAAAGCTTTTGAACACTGACTGTCTGATCACTGTATATATGGATCTATAAAGCCTAGCAAGCTGAAATTTTGCTAGGTGGCTCCTCTAAGGTTCTACATAATCCCGAAGAAAGCTTTTAAAAAAATACTACCTTTAAGGGGCTTAAAAGGGGTTAAGCCTTCAATATAAAAAAATATATAACTTTCTAATGTCCGATCATGGTCGTTGAATTTCAGAGTGAAATCCTTTGAAGAATGACAACGCTTTACTGCTAATATAAATTTAAATTAAAATAACTGAATTACATAGTTAGTAGAACTAATATATTCATTAGTAAAGCAAAGGTATTAAACTAGTTTGTTATTATAAATAATCAAACAATCATATTAGTATGTCATCATTAAATAGAACATCTCTATAATTATGCTTTTATAAATAGCGCATTTCAAACATACTTTAAAAGCCATATATCATTCAGCTGAAGGATTCAAAAAAGGAAAAAAGAGGTTTACAGTAAAGTTTTTTACTGTATTTTGTTTTTGTGCCAATCTCTCTCTCTCTCTCTCTCTCTCTCTATATATATATATATATATATATATATATATATATATATATATATACAGAAGCTGAACTCTCGAGAACCCAAAGAATTAAAATATTTAATTCACCGTTCCAGCATAAAGATACAAAGTGTCCTGGGGAGAAAAAAAGATTTACAGTCAAGTAGTTCGGAGTTTTTATTCAATTATGTTTTTATGTCTCTCTCGCTGCTGTTTCAGAGCTATCTGCGAAATTAAACCAGTAAAGACGCAGCAGAATGACGCGAAGTTGTATTGTTTTAATTCCACGAGTGCACTAAATGGATTGCCCAACCAGTAAAGTTAAGCTGCAGATTGAAATTCTATTGTAATGGAATTGCTGGACGTTACTATAAATGTTCCGCTGAATGAGCTGATATAAACATGTATAAAATTAACTAATATATAGGGTAAGTATACCTAATATGAGACCTTGCCTAATATGAGACCCCAGCTTATAGGACGTATAAAGTGCTGCCGCCTGGCGACTAGTCTATTGCATCAAGTTGTAATCGGTGAGTCAGTCGATTGTTTAAGTGCACAAAAAGGTGCAGTATTGTTTTTCCTGAATGTGAGCTCTTCAACTTTTTTGCATCACCATTTTCATTGGCTGTTTTCACCTTTAAGGTAAGACTATTATTAAAACTGTTAGTATTAGATAGGTAGCTATAAATGTGGAGTGTAAACACGCCAGTTTGTTTTTAAGGTAACGTCAATCCTAACCTAAAAAATTCGTTGGCGTGTTCAAGAATATGGTCGTGTCCAATATGAGACCCCAAATCATGCCTAATATGAGATAGGGTCTCATATTAGGCATTTTAGTTTTCACTCTCATAGCCTTGTTTCCTCTGTAGCTACATATGCAATGACGCCCAGGTGAAATGCACAACCATGTAGCAGTAGTGACAGTGTGGAAGGTATTGATCTGACAAGTTCAAACCAGTTCTTAGGGACTCCTGAAGAAATAAATCCGTTTCCTACGTTACCTGGGAAAAAACACCTCGAAACCAAGTAGGTCCCGTAAAGCCGATATTATCACACCATCGCCCTATAAAAATATACTGATTGATAGCATTAATAAAACAACCGCAGAATATTCGAAAAAAACATTGTTTCCTACAAGAAATAAAAAGTAATAGACCTAAAAGATAAGAAATCAAAGGATAAACAAGGCAAAGTAGATTAAGATAAAAAAGTAAAGTATAAGGAAACAATAAATGGAAAAGGCAAAGGCAAAGGGGTTCCTACAGGAAGGGGAAAATTAAGGATGGATGAAAATGCAACACTAGTTAAAAAGCAGGGAATGAATAAGCCTAATTATAGCTATGATGATCTCAGCTCATTTGAAGATGATGAAAAACTTTTTCTCCATGACAGCAGTGATGATAGCATTGATGAAAACGACGCTGAATGCCTTTTTTGTGGTTGATTATTTTCAGAAGACAAACGGGGAGATCAGTGGCGTCAATGTAGAAGGTGTTTCAGGTGGGACCATGAAGATTGTGGAACTGACGAACTTTTTATTTGTAAACAATGTGAAAAGTTTGAATCTAAAAACAGAAAAAAAAACCTGTAGTGCAAACCAACTAATTTGTGTAAAATGTCACTTTTCTTTTTCACCTATTAGTGTATATAGGAAACTGCTATCTAATTATTGTGTACAGTTTTGTTTTTACGAACTTTTCAGTAATTCTAATTCATATTTAGAATTGTAGAATTGGGGGTCTCATATTTGGACTACTTTTTTCAGACCCCAAATATGGAACACTTTTGTTTATAATTTCTTACAAGAAAATTGTAAAGTTATTTTAAATTTTCTGTCATTGTTATATGTAGTAAATATATATATTAAAAGGATATCAAGTTGGTACTATTATCCCTCACTTACTTTCCTAGTTATATATGAAAATAAAAAGGGGTCTCATATTCGGCATACTTACCGTATATATATATATATATATATATATATATATATATATATATATATAATTGTAGAATTATATATATATATATATATATATATTAGATCTAATATATCTAATATATTATATCTAAGATATTAGATCTATTATATCTAATATATATATTTATTATATATATATATATATATATATATATATATATATATATATATATATATATATATATATATATATATATATATATATATACAGTCGAACCTCCATATATCGAACTTCCACATATCGAAATTTTCTATATATCGAACTATTAGCAAATCTCCATGTTCATTACATAGAAAAATTGTTTCTATATATCGAAAAAATCTCTATATATCGAAATTTTTTTGAAGACAAATTGGAAGATTTTATTCCACTTTAGAATAAAATCTCCCAATTTTTGGCGTTTGAAACAATATGTCGGGGACTTCAATTCGTGGAAAATGTCCTCGATTAAGTTTTTAGTGGACTGAATAAATACGAACATTTCTTTGAATTTTCCGCAAAACTGGCTGTTCAGCAAGATATTCGTAGTTTTTTTTTAAAGAATGTAACTGTGATCATTGTAACCACTGTCTGGATTATTTTTTTAAAGGTATCTAGTACTCAATAAATCTTTCATATTAATTCGTTTTTTAGTTATTAACTTTCATTTAATGGGAATCGAATATAAATTAGAAATGGAGTTTCGTATACGAAAATTAGCTTTATTTTTTTTTTTTTTGAGAATTATGATAAAACTAAGCTCTATTCTATATATCGAAATTTCTATATATCGAATTTTTTTCCGGCAATTTGCTACTTCGATATATGGAGGTTCGACTGTATATATATATATATATATATATATATATATATATATATATATATATATATATGGTCTTGGTATCGAATAAGGGTCGTTTTCGTGCGTCTCCCTCATAGGGATCAATGATGGCTCAAATCTGGGGTCCCCATAAGTGCCTCCGCATTAGACCAATATATATACATATATATATATATATATATATATATATATATATATATATATATATATATATATATATATATATATATATATATATATATATATATATATATAATGCTTTTAAGATTTCATTTCACATCTTTGAACATTTCACTTCCAAGAGTACTTGGATAGTTAAGCGGGCCCCAGTTATTAGCTAATTTCTATGAGAGTACAGCAGGTATGAAAATTCTCGTTATACTTCTTAATTGATAAAGTATGTTATTCGAAAGATAAATTCCGCTAATTAAGTATTCCAAAATACAGAAGGCAGTTCCCATGAATCACTGCTTTCGAAAGAGTCCAGACTTTCCATCACTGTCAGTGAAACGGTGTTTTAAACTTATCCACGATCTAAAGGACTGTTTATTCCACGCAATTGTACTGACCAGCTGAGGATTTCACGCTGTTTAATATACAGATATTACCCAGAAAACTGGGATCGTTAAGCTAATTAATATTTAAATTTGCTGTAGGAATATATATATATATATATATATATATATATATATATATATATATATATATATATATATATATATATATATATATATATATAAATAATTTCTGATTGTATGTTGCCAGCGGATATTAGTAAATTTTAATTTAGTTCATATTATATTCATAGATACGCATTTATAAAGGCAGGTTTATATATTAATGGAAGGAATATTCTGGGAATATTGGAATATTCCTGGAAGGAAGAAATTTGTGGATAAGGAATTATGATTTATGTTCGTTGTCAAGAATGAAAATTATTAAAAAGAAATTAAGACGAGAAATTGAAACAAGAAATTGATTTGATGATTTTTTAATTTATTTCATGTTATATTCATAAAGTTTTGAATTGTTTTTATGTCATATTTAGCTGAATATATAAACTCAGATGATGAGGAATTTTCTTAAAAATACACTACATCCGAGTGTGTTATCCGAGTTTGATATTATACATAAAAATCAATATATTTACCCTAGATGATGAAAAACTATATTTATTTATAATATAAAGAATTTACTTTATAGCGTTAACTAAGAAATCAATTTTTTTTAAAAATTTGTTTAAATTTTAAGAAATGGGTTTTATAACCAGAAATGACAGAATTCTCAGTGACGATTTTTCTTCTTTATTTTCAGTTGCCTTTAGAATAGAAATTTATGGAAGTCGAGAGCGCATAAAATGCAATCTATTTTTGCCGTTTATAGCTGCAACAGATAAAAATTTCTGTTGAAAATTTTATATGAAACTAGCTGAAAACCCGCACTTCGCTACAGAGTACATACAAATTAAATACAACGGTCAATGTATGCAATTAATGCCAAAAAAGAATAAATATATATATATATATATATATATGTATAATAAATACGACGATCAAAGTATACAATTGATGTAAATATATATATATATATGTATATATATATATTTATAAAAAAGTCGTAAGAGATATTTTTATAGACAAAATAAAGTAGAAGAAAATATTCAAATTAAATCTAGTAGGATATACTAAAGAATTTAGTACAGTTAATATAGTACAGTTTGAGGAACATATCTTTTACTGTATTTTAATATTTTTTGGATAATAATGTCCAATCGCCTGCCGCATTAGCAAGGGAAAAAATATTTTTTTTGTCTATTTCATTGTTATGGACGTGACGATAAATTTATTTAAAGTATCAGAAAAAGAAATCACGTGATCAGCATTCAATAATTCTAAAACTTTACGGGTCCCCCGGACAATGCTGTCCATCAACCATGAGTCACCTGCAGACCGGCCGCTGCGTAGCAAAACCTGTATACGCAGCCGAAGATTAATTTCCGCGGTCCGATGCTTCCATTGCTGTGGGGCTGGAGGATGCCGGATATACAGTACAGATCTGCAATCCACTCAAGGCATCCCCAGCCCCTCAGCATTCAATAAATTAAATTCTAAAATTTAATCTTTAAAAATTCACCAAAACTCAGAAAATGGAAGGTAAAGATTCCCAAAAGATCTCCTTTTAAAGTAATTTTTATGATCTTTCTCGTGATGTAAATTTCATAACCCTCAAAATATTATTTTGAATGCAAACTTAAAAAAAGTTACTAAAACAGTTAAAAAATTTAATTTTAAAAAATCTAAGAATAATTTTTGAAAACTCTTTCTTAGTGCACCCCTACACTATAAGAAGAATCGCCATGCAAAATTTCTGCCTTTTAGGTCCAGTGGTTTGGTCTGTGCGTTGTATGTCATTGAGTCAGTCAGTTACGGAAATGTTTTATATATATAGATAAATCCAAAAAATCAAAAACACTCGAGGGCATATCTTTTGACAGCAGGAGGGAATTGAATTTTCAGATGGTTGAACGATCTAGTAGTTAATACTGTGGATACGGTTAAGACAAAGGGTATCAAACTCCTAGGTGGTTATAAAACGTGAAGTACGGTAAAACTGTTTAACCCCATTGAAAAGTTGTGTTTTAAACTTAAGATTAAATACTTCTAAATACTCGGTTTTACAACCATAGGAACCAGGTTTTTAGTTCCAATATTTTCCCCCGGTTACCCGAATACATGGTTCAAGGGTACACGCTTCTGCAATCCATATAAGGTAAGAACTAATGTTTAATATAATTAACGAAATTTTAATTTTATTTTAATTAAACCTTTCAATTATTCCAGAATAATATTGCATTGAAAAAAATACAAAAAAAAACGACAGAGGAAAAAAAATGAAGACCTCGAAAATTTTTTCAAAACATAAGTTCATGCTTATAGCATTTTTTTTTTCTCATAGTTTCTTTGATTTTTCCACAGTCTTAGGTAAATTTGGAAGCAAGGTAACGAAATATCAGTAAGATAAAACATTTCCGGGCCGGGGAAACAATGCGAGTGGAAAGTTATTCCGCTCTTTCGAGATCATTTACGCATTAAATGTGCCGGAATGCTTTACTCTGAACTCTCTAACAAAGTAATTTACTTGCAGAAAGTCTCATCTAAACTAAAGCAATCTGCTTAAGTCTATTCCCAGAGAATGGGGCTAAGCAGATTGCAATTTTCGTGGATGCTAGACTCGAACCAGTTATGAATTTAAAAGAAAAATTATATATATATATATATGTATACACACACACACATATATATATATATATATATATATACACGATACATACCATATATATTCCGCTTATGTGATAAATAAATTAACCAACTTTTTGAATTTGCTGAAAAAGATAATTTGTATCATGTATTACTGCTACTAAAGCAGTAATTCTTTTTCTCTATACAGGAACATAAACATCGTTCATCTTTCACTAATATTACCTACATATTAATACTAGGATGAGGTAACGGGGAAGTCAAAAATTTGAAGCATTAAGAATACTTTTAATAAGAAAACTTGTCTTTTGCATTTCTGTTATTGAAACAGCAAATTTTATACTTATTTTCTATACAGGGACTAAAGCATCATTTATCATAACGCCAGAATGAGGTATTTGTGAGGTCAACTTATTCAGAGGAAAATTTCCCTGAATCGAGGATCACTATAACCGATTTCCGTTTAACATTTTTTCTCTGCTTTGATGAAAAAAAATTAACCACCTTATGTAATCTGTAGAAAAAGGTAACTTGTATCGTGTATTGCTGCTACCGAAGCAGCGACTCTTATATTAGTGTTCTATATAGGGACAAAATCATCATTTATCATAACGCATTGAATATCATAAATATTGAGGGATTGCTACATTATCATTTCAAGGACAAATGACTGTGTTATTAATTCAAAAGAAATTCACCGTAACATGCTCGACGACTACCGCAGAAAATGGATTGCCGTGAAATGTGTTCACACGAACTGGTTAAGGTGCTGGTAGTAACTAGAGATTTCCTTAATGGTTTTTGCCGAAATGAATTATAAAATGTCCCAATACTGTTTCTAGGGAGACTAAATGTTTCCTTCGCATAGCTGACTGGATTTGAGGGCATTATTTCTCTCACGTTTGGAAGCAAAATTTCCTGAAGTATTAGAAGCAATTTTTTTTTGTCCTTTTCTCCTTTATACAACTACGAGCTTTTCAATCTCTATCGCTATTTTAATTCATCTTTTAATCTAAAAAATTGCGCTCATGGCTGTTTATAGATTAATGTAGATTGTTACTTATTCAAAGGGAAGTATGGAAAGTTAATTAATAGTACAGGACTCAATTATGTTTTTGCTTTAGGGGATTCATCATTTTATTTAGGAGGTTTATTATTTTATTTTTGATTTCAATACTTGAACTTTTTTCACACATATATTTTTAATGTTAAAATCAATAAATAAATATATATATATATATATATATATATATATATATGTGTGTGTGTGTGTGTATGTAATAAATTAAATATTAGGCCCTCCATTCTATCATTTAAATTCCCTTTCCTAAATCCAATCCCCAGTAACATAACTTAATCGCTTAAAAACCCATAGCAACAGAACTTCCCATAAAATCTCATACGTTGCATTTCTACACGTGTATACTTCTGGAGAATAGCGTGGGTTCACATCGCGAGCCCCAGAATTTGCTGACCCTTCAAAAATAACAGCCACGTGTACCTCGCTTCTCGCGCGTAAGGTTGAAAGGTGATATACACTTCGCTCCGAGCTGTCGTCTGCAATGGACGTAATTTTTATTGCTGTAATAAAACGATTCGACCCGACTGCTTCAAAATTTTAATTTCTTTCAGGATGAGTCTAGCTCCAGGTATGTAAATATGAGCTAGTTTTCCTTTTCAGGTTGCATTTTAAGGAACATGTAATGGATATATTACATATATATATATATATATATATATACAGTGGCTCCCAAAAGTGTTCGTACACTTACGATTTTCAATGAAATAGGGATCTATCCATTAATTAAAATGAATATTTCAGAATGGGTATTTAAAAATAAGATCTATTATCTATTCTTAATAAAACTACATGAAATATTTTAAAAACATGGTAAAACTTTATTTTTAAGAAAACAATAATAAAAAAATAACAAAAACTTTATCTCACAAAAGTCACCGTACATTTGTAAAAAATCTCTACATATTAGTAAAAATAATAATAAGTTTTCGTTAAATTAATATTTTTTAGGATATCCTTTAGCATCCACAACAGCTTTTAAATGTTTGGGAATAGATTGCACTAGTTCTTTTGTAATTTCTGCCTCAATGTTCATCCATTCTTCCCTCATAATTGTTTTTAGTTCGCTTTTCGTGTGAATGTCGTGTTTTCGTACTCGAACCTCCAGTTCTCTCCAAATATGTTCTATTGGGTTTAAATCTGGCGATTGAGGTGGTGTTTTCAAAAGTTGTGGACAATTATAGAGACACCAGAGGCGAACGTTGATAGCCGTGTGCTTAGGATCGTTATTTTGATTTTAAAAAAAAAGTTGTTTCCAATACTCAAATTTTGGGCTGATAATTTTAAATTGTCTCTTAAAATATTTATATAAACAGCATGAGTCATTATGCCATCAATAAATACCAAATTATCTAGTCCTGATGCTGACATGCACCCCCACACAAGGACACCTCCACCGCCATGCTTAACTGTTCCTACTAAGTTCTTGAGATTAAGTTCGTCATTTTCTCTTCTCCATACAATTATACGCCCAATAGAACAAAAAATGTTAAACTTGCTTTCATCGGCAAATAAGACATTATTCCAATACGTTTGGGGCTTATTTATCATTGATACTGAGAAGGAAAGCCTAAACTTTCTGTTTTTCTCACTCACAAAAAAATTTCTACGGGAAGAACGCCCATGTATTCCAGCTGCTCTGAGAACTCGTAGAACAGTTTCAGGTGAAATTGAAGTAGGAAATGTTTCATTAAATTCTGCAGAAACTTTTACAGCACTCAAACATGGAATTTTCACAAATTTTCTAATTATAAATCTCTGATCACGTTTTGTTAACTTTGCCCGACGACCTTTTCTTACCTTGTTTTCAATCCGATTTTCTTCTTTAAATCGTTTTATCATATACTACACAGTAGAATGGGATAAATTAAGTAATTTAGCAATATTCAGAACTGATTTAATACTACTATGATGAAAAATAATCAATTTTCGTATACTATTTATTGTTTCTTTACGACTGCGAGCCATTTTTAAATAATAAATAGAATATTACGGAGTAGGCAAGCAAAAATTAAAGCCAAACGATATTTTAAATGCCATCACAACTCAAAAATAAAAATAAAGCCCCAGACGACAATTTTAATTATGAATTTATCCGAAAATATTTCAGTGTACGATGACTTTTGTGAGATAAAGTTTTTGTTACTTTTTGATTACTGGTTTCTTAAAAATAAAGTTTTACTATGTTTTCAAAATATTTCATGTAGTTTTGTTAAGAATAGATTGTAGATCTTATTATTAAATACCCATTCTGAAATATTCATTTTTAATTAATGGATAAACCCCTATTTCATTAAAAATCGTAAGTGTACGAACACTTTTGGGAGCCACTGTATATATATATATATATATATATATATATATATATATATATATACCGGGTGGCCATAATTAAACTCACAGTGCTCACAGTGTTCTGTAGCGCGATCTATTTGCGAGAATGACGCCACATTTTGTAGGAAGATTAAACAAGACGGGGGACGAAGGATTCCGCGAAAAAATAAATTAGTTCCAAAAGTCACCTCTAGGGGAATATTTGGCGCTGTGTAATAGAAAATAGAGTGTTAACAAATGCAAATCAATACGGAAATTACCTTTTATTTTGCATTCAAATGAGGTTCAATGTGGCTGCCGTTGTTGTGGACCACATATTGCATTCTGTGCACAGTATGCACAACAGCAGAAAGTAACATGTCTGCAGGAATCTCCCGTACAGTCCGTGATATGTTATCCTTCAACGTATCCAGGTCCTGGACCACTCCTTGATAGACCTTGGACTTAAGGTAACCCATAGCCAGAAGTCGCATGGGGTAAGATCAGGCGACCGAGGTGGCCATGCAGTTGGAAAGTAGCGGCTAATGACTCTTTCTGTTGTGAATTTCTGTCGTAGCAGCTGTTGCACCCGTACAGCAACGTGTGGAGGGGCTCCATCTTGCATGAAAATGATTTCCCCGAGGCATTGTCTTTGCTGAAGTGCCAGAATGACAAAGCTGTTCAACATGTGGCGATATTTCTCTCCGGTAACAGAACAGGTTTCCGGTCCTGTCGGGGTAATGTTCTCATAGAAGAATGGACCTACGATAAATTCCGCTGTGAACCCACACTAAACAGTTACCTTTGGTAAATGTAAGGGAATTTCTGTGACTGCAAGTGGTGATTTGTCATCCCAAATTCGGCAGTTCTGGGTATTCACAGTTCCATGCAGGTAAAAGTGGGCCTCGTCTCCCCATAAGATTTTCCACGGCCAAGCATCATCCACCTCCATTCTGGCAAGAAAGGTGAGAGCAAAAGTCAATCGTTTATCATGGTCGGGGTACAGTAACTCCTGTACACGGCTGATCTTGTACGGATAGAAGTTGATAATCTTTCGTAAGATTTTCCATACCGTACTGTAAGGCATATCCATATTCCGAGCTAATCCACGAGCGCTAGAGGTGGCGGCAATATTGTCTGGTCCTCTGTCGACAATCGCCGTGGCAACTGCTTCGATTGTATCCTGTGGTACAGGTTTTCGTCCTCTGCCTGACTGAACCTTCAGAGAACCTATTTTCTCAAACGTCGCAACCATTGCTTTTAGCCCATTAACTGACATAGGACCGTTACCTTTAAGCATTTTTTTGCGCGTTCTAAAAGCACGAAGAGCTGCGGACGCGTTGCACTGGTTGAGGAAAAAGAATCAGACCAGTAACGCACGCTCGACTAAAGAAGGAGACATTGCACATAAACTTTCAATCCGATTGATTCGAAACGTAACACATTGCCTTTTAAAACCCAAGCAGCTGGCACTGTGCCATTGGATGTAACGTGAAATTTGAATAAAGAACTTCTTCTTCTGCTCAGCGTACGTGATATTGCAGATCACGAGACTTTATCGGTGTTTATGTAGATTTTACGCTTTTTTAAAAGTGTTGCCATATTGCACTTGAACTAAATAAGAAAATGTGCATAATAAAAGGTAATTTTATTCCGTATTAATTTGTATTTGTTAACACTCTATTTTCTATTACACAGCGCCAAATATTCCCCTAGCTGTGACTTTTCGAACTAATTTATTTTTTCGCGGAATCCTTCGTCCCCCGTCTTGTTTAATCTTCCTACAAAATGTGGTGTCATTCTCGCAAATAGATCGCGCTACAG
>OU015490.1:119927095-119939595 GCA_907164885.2 Dolomedes plantarius
GCTTGATGTCTTTGTGGACGTCACTATTCCAGGACATAATGCGTACGGTTTTAAATGAATAGTGATCGCGTTTATCATATAGCCTATAAATAATGTTTTCTTTTTCGTCAATTGACAGTGTTAAATCTAAGAAAGCCAGTCCCCCCGAATTATCACGCTCAGTTTCCACAATTTCTAAACATTTTGGGTAAAAATCTATATTCAAAGCAGTAATATTATTATTAAAACAAATAAGAATGTCGTCCACGTATCTAAAAAACAATAGCTCATTTAGCAACATTACTCCACGCTCATAATGGTGTAAGTACATTTCTGCCAAAGCTGACGAACAGCCTCCTCCCATTGGAACTCCATGAATTTGTTTGTAAAAGTTAGCACCATTAAATAAAACAGTCTCTCGCAGCACTAAATTTATAAGAGCTCGATATTTACCTATAGAAATAAATTCATTTAAATCGTAAGGCTCGTAAAGGCCAACAATAATATCGTAAAGATCGTTTAGATTAATTGAATTAAAAAGATCGGTAAAGTCATAACTCTTTAAGTCAGTTACATCTCCCATACCCTTCAATTGTTGGACTACAGAATAACTGTTTTTGATGAAATATGCACCTTCTGCAATAAGCTTCAAAATAACTGCATTAAGAATTTTTAATAATTTATCATTAGCCATTTTTTAGTACGTATTACAACCTATTGTAACTGAACGAAATTTTAAAGGTGATTTATGAAATTTTGGAATTAAAACCAGATAAGGAAATTTAAATTTATGATTTATTTGTAAGCCTGCTTTACGATACAGGGCCTTTATTCGGTTTCCTATAGCACGTCGTGGAATATCGAGTTTGAGGTAGATCTTATCATTTTTATATTGACTTAGTAAATACTCGCAATAAAAATATTTGCAGATAAAAGCATAGTTGGATGCTACTTTATCAACGTATGTTATTACAAATTCACTCTGTAACTTACCAATAACATATCGCAAGTTTTTTATATGGCCATATTCATTCCTACACTCAATAGCACTATATGCGTCTGTAAAGTCCCTCAAATAATGGTATTTCCATTCTGCAAAAGCAACATCCGGCATGTTAAATTTAATTGCCGTTCGATATATAAAATCCTCCAAATTATTTCTAAATTTAGGTATGACATTGTGCAAATAACCAACTCGAAAGCCCGTACACTTTTTCATGATGTCTGTCAGATCTGGACAATCAGAAATATTGACAATGGGAGGAGGCTGTTCGTCAGATTTGGCAGACATATACTTACACCATTATGAGCGTGGAGTAATGTTGCTAAATGAGCTATTGTTTTTTAGATACGTGGACGACATTCTTATTTGTTTTAATAATAATATTACTGCTTTGAATATAGATTTTTACCCAAAATGTTTAGAAATTGTGGAAACTGAGCGTGATAATTCGGGGGGACTGGCTTTCTTAGATTTAACACTGTCAATTGACGAAAAACAAAACATTATTTATAGGCTATATGATAAACGCGATCACTATTCATTTAAAACCGTACGCATTATGTCCTGGAATAGTGACGTCCACAAAAAAACATCAAGCGTAATGTCATTATAAATTATTTATTAAGGTGTTATAGATTACATTCAAAACAAACTGAAATGGACATAAAAATTAACAAATTCATGCTGGTGGCAAGTAAACAAGGTTTTCCATTTTATTTTTTAAAATCTATTTTAACCGGATTTTTTAACCTAAATGACTATAACCGCATTATGCGCTTCTCTACTTGGATGAATGTGTGTATGTTAAATAACGCAAAATGGCTATGATGCGGGTGGGGGATAGGCTGGTTTCTTTGTGTCGTGTTGCTTTTTTTGATGTTATAGGTTTGTTTTTCAATTCTTATTTCTGTTCATAAGTCTATTTTGTTCTTTAATATCATTTAAGGTTTTAGTCTTGTACCTGACCTCCGGGAGTGTTGCCCGGCATAAAACTGAGTTAAACCGGAGAGGGAGGTCACAACTCCTCCCGGTCATCAGCTACAAGACTTCCATATCTGATTTGCTTTTCCATCCTATTTTCTTATATCTGAGTAGTTACGGTTTTGTCCATTAATTTCTTTTGTGTAGAATTTTATATCAGTTTTAATATATATATATATATATATATATTATATATATATATATAGATAGATATATATATATATATATATATATATATATATATATTATATATTATATATATAGTATATATATATTATATATATAATATATATATATATAGATAATAGATATATATATATATAGATATATTATATAGTTATATATAATATATATATATATATAGAATATATATATATATATATAATATAATATATATAGATAATATATATATATATATATATATAATATATATATATAGATATATATATAGAATATATATTTATATAATAATATATAGTATATATAATATATATATATAATATATATATATATATATATATAGGTATATATTTATAAGATAATATATATATATATATATATATAGATATATATATATATATATATATATATATAATATTATATATATATATATATATCTATATGATATATATATATATATATTTATTTATTTATTTATAGTATATATATATATATATATATGTAACATTCCGTAACTGACTCCCTGACTGACATATAACGCACAAACCAAACCTCTGTATCTAAAAGGGCTGAAATTTTGCATGGCGATTCTTCTTATAGTGTAGGGGGTGCACTAAGCGAGATTTTGAAAAAAATCTTCTTAGATTTTTAAAGTTAAATTTTTAAGCTGGTTTAGTAACTTTTTTTAAGTTTGCATTTAAAATAATTATTTGAGGGTTATAAAATTTATATCACAGAAAGATCATAAAGGTCCTTTAAAATGAAATCTTTTTCGAATCTTTACCTCTATTTTCTGATTTGTTAGTGAATTTTTAAAGATTAATTTTTAGAATTTAATTTATTAAATGCTGATCAAATGATGTTCTCTTTCTGGTACTTTAAATAACTTTAGTGTCACGTGCACAAAACTAAATAGACAAAAAAATATTTTTTTTTTGCTAATGCGGCAGACGATGGACATTATTTTGTCTGTAAAAATATCCTTACGATTTTTCAGAAATGTCTTTTTTTTTCTACATAATTTGTATATGTTGATCGTCGTATTTATTATAAATATATATAGATATAAATATATTTATTTTTTTTGGCATTAATTGCATACATTGACCGTTGTATTTAATTTGAATGTACTCCGTAGAGAAGTGCGGGTATTCAGCTAGTATATATATCAGGGGTTTCCAACTTACAAGTGTCCAAGGGCCGCAATCGAAAACATCTGTCTAGTGGCGGGCCGCAATTTAATCAGGACCATACCCAGGACATTTTTTCTCGAGGGAGGGGGATTTGGAGGATTTGTGTATAGTATGTACTATTAAATTTTTTAAAAATTCGAGGATGAACCTCCAACAACGACCTTGATTATAACTGGCAAACTTTAGTTAAATTACACATACACACACAAAAAAGTCAAATTAGAAGTGGGGGGGTATGAAATAGAACATGAGTAGACACCCTACTTTTCATGGAATTCGAGGAAAATCAATGTTTTTTGCAAATGAACAGCATTTGAAAACAATAAAGATTTTTACAAAAACATTTTTCGTTAACTAAGAATTTTAAATTGAATGCTAGCAATTATTTTCCTAGAAGTATTCGCGGCCGCAAAAAAAAGGCGTCGCGGGCCGCATCGGCCCCCGGGCCGCCAGTTGGAAACCCCTGATTATATGTATATATATATATATATATAGATATATATATATATATATATATATATATAGTATATATAATATTAATGAAACTTCTCTATGTCGGCCAATAATGATTCGGAAAAAACTGGCCGTTTGAGGGGTGACTGTCGAAAAAGGGCTTCTTCCATATAGGGGTATAAAGAGTCTTTAAGGAGACAGTGGACCTTAAAACCTAACTATTTTTGTTTTCAATGGATTTGCTTGAAATTTGAATATTAGTGGTACCGTAGGGATGGAGGTATGTAAAAGTGGTTAAAATTTAAAGATAAAATATTAATAAGTTAAGAATTAGGAATTATTAATTATATCAAAAATTGACACCAATTAAAAATGTTCATGCGCATTTCTTTTGCATATAATATGGTAATTTTATTTACAGGATACCTTATAGAACTAACAATGAAACTTATTGCTTATTTTAAGCATTCATTAAAAATAACATTTATATATATATATATATATATATATATATATAAATAATCCAACAGAGATAGATAAAAATAATACTAAAATAGACAAAAAACAAACAGAAATCAAGCACTCTGGGCATCCACGCACCAACGGCAAGATTCTGTATAAGTGCCGGAACTGAACCATAAAACAACAGAGGTAACCGACAGGTCTCGTCATCAGGGAGCCTAACCATGTCATTTATCTCAAGGGGAACTTTCTGAATAGGATGCAGGTAAGCCGAAAAGACATCCCAAGGCCCCGAGTCCCCCAAAGAAGCAATTAGTCAAGAAGAAAATGAAAAAGACAAACACAACTTACAGTATGGGCTTAACGCACCTACACAAAACCTAATGCAAGTAAACGATGCGTACACACCCCAATTCCGAAAGTGACGGTTATGGCGAAAACAGCAAGCAATTCTATCCTAAAGGTTACGTCATTGTAACATAACTATAGCTCCACCCCCCATAGAGCTAACCAAATGAAAACACAAAACTATCTAAATATCTTTAAAAATTCCTGAGTCTAAATGCCATTTTTTAAAACTTTTAATTGCCGAAATTTTTAGCGAAATCGTTTTTCTCAAGTTTCCTCGAACTGCTACATGCCTCCAAAAAAATCCCCAGCGTTGTGTACATATGTTTTTATTCTGTAAAGTTGGACTAAAAAAGATTACTAATAAATTTTATAGTTTAAGTTGCGTATGGAAATTGGTAAACGTAATAACCTCGAAGTAAAATCTACCTTTTATCATAAATCCCTCTTTTTTATTTCCCTATTTTGAATTTGATTTTTAATCTCAGAAGTCGCACAAAGATTATTATCGTTAGGTCCGGTTTAAAGTAAGTTCCTTTGGGTAGATTTGATTAAGAAACTCCAAATCGTTGCAGTTAACAATTATGGAGGTCATCAATATATCTAAATCCGGTAACATTATTTGAGATAAGAAATTTAGTTTCGTAAAATGTAAGAATAGGTTGGAAAATGCTCTAGAATAGCTATTTCCATAGGTATACCCTTTATCTGTTTAAAGAAACATAAGCCATTAAAGAGATAGTTTTCAAAAATAGTAAATTTTCATAATTAATCCAGTCACAATTTAAGATTAAAGTACTAACCGTCACTTACGGAATTGGGGTGTGTACGCATCGTTTACTTTGCATTAGGATTTTTGTGTGCTTGCTTGTAAGGTGCGTTGAGCCCATACTGTATATGTGTTTGTCTTTTCATTTTCTTCTTGACTAATTGCTTCTTTGGGGGACTCGGGGCCTTGGGATGTCTTTTGGGCTTACCTGCATCCTATTCAGAAAGTTCCCCTTGAGGTAACTGACATGGTTAGGCTCCCTGATGACGAGACCTGTCGGTTACCTCTGTTGTTTTATGGTTCAGCTCCGGCACTTATACAGAATCTTGCCGTTGGTGCATGGATGCCCAGTGTGCTTGATTTCTGTTTGTTTTTGTCTATTTTAGTATTATTTTTATCTATCTCTGTTGGATTATTATTTGTTTTTTCATTATGGGGATATGAAGCTTCTGCTCTATCCTCTATTGAAAATGTTTTATTTGCAGGATAAGTTTTATGTTATAGTGATTTAGCAGTCTATGCTTGAATTTTAATTTTGTTTATTTCTATTGTTTACATTTTACATACACATATATTATATATTGTATATAATATTTAATGAAACTTCTCTATGGCGGCCATAATGATCAGAAAAAAAGGAGCCGTGTTGAGGCCACTAAAAATAGAAAAGAAAAATATAATAGTGAAAACACCCTTTTTACTACGCAGAATACATATAAATCATCTTTTCAAGTACAAAATTTAAAATTCTGAGCTACGAAGCATCATTTTTTCAATAAGATTTATTGATGTAGTCTTATGTATATACAACTTAAATTTCAAAGCAATACGATATTAGAAATGCGCCTGGTACAGTTTCAATATTCGCATGACATGAAATTTTATTTTGAGAAAACACATTTCAGTTTTTGCTATTAGTAACCACATAATATCTAAATAAATATAATTGTCTATAAATAGGAAAGTAATCACAGAAATTAAAAATTCTTTTTTCAACACATTCCTATTTGTCCGTAGTTACAAAATTCAATAAATAAAAAAAATCGAATTTTTGGACAAATTTTACAATTTGAAAGTCCACTGTCTCCTTAATTGGTTCTACACTTCACATCGACTTAAAGTCAAGGTTTAAACAAATTACTGGCACCTATCTTTGAAGCCCTAGGATAAAGCTTTGAAATCCCATTCATAGAAATTGCTTTTCTGAAAATATTTTAGAATAAAATTTCATGCACCGAACTCTTTAAAGTTTAAATGCAATCGCAAGAAAAGCACTGAACGAATTAAAGAAATGAGTTCATAAATGTGGTAAAAATTAAAAAATTTCTCCTACAATATTGAAAGAAATGCTAATTATCTCGCATATTTCGAATATTAAGTATGCAGAGATTTTTCACTTGCCATACACTTCAGGAAATGAATATTCTTAAATTTAATCTCTCTTAAACCGCTGTCACATGCAGTGGTGCTGAAAAGAAATTTCGAGACCACAGGAGGAGAAAATTAGGCATTATTCATCTGAAAAACTGTTTCGTGGTGATATTTTTTCTTTGTAATTATGCGTGAAAGAAATTAGATATGGAAAATCGAATTTTCACTTCTGTTTAATGAATATTTTTTTGAGGTGTGAGAAATTTATATTTAAATTGTGTATCAGCACATAGAAATATTTAAAAATAACTTAAAAACATAAATAACAATATGTGGAAAAAAAATTAAGAATATTATATAATAACTGAGCAAACAATGTTACTAACCATAGAGTATTGTATGATTAAGCGAATCTTCTCCAAAATTGCAAGATATATATATCATATATATAATATCGGAATTGGGATATACATCAACATCTTACACCTAGGAATAGGCGTCCTAGGAATACAAATTCACGCGAAGATCACGCAATCATAAGAGCGACCACGTCCGCACCATCAACGTCGCTAGAATATGTTCGACGCCATTTACCACCTTCCAGACATCCGTGGTATCAAGGGAAACCATTCGGAGACGACTGGCCGACGCAGGTTTAAGGAGCCGACGTCCATTAAGGACGTCTACGATTGACCCCACATCATAGGCACTGTACGATGGATTTTGCCGACCCTCTAGCAAGCTGGAGTGGTCATCTGGAGGCGTGTGATCTTCAGCGATGAATCCCGATTCAGTCTCAATGCTGATGACCAGCACATACTCGTGTGGAGGCGACCAGGCCACCGGTCCGATCCGGCGTTTTTTTGTCAAGAGGCATACGGCGATTACACAAGGTGTGACAGTGTGGGAAGCGATTTCTTGGACACACGATCAACTCTAATTGTCCTTCAACGCACTTTGACGGCACGCAGTTACGTGGATGAGATTTTAACGCCATTTGTACTGCCTATGCTATCAAGTCGCCCAGGTGCCATTTATCACCAAGACAACGCTCGTCCACATACTACGTGATTCTCCCAACAATGTCTTCAAGGATATGACGTACTCCCATGGCCGGCCAGGTCACCAGACTTCACTCCAATAGAGCCCGTCTGGGATGTGCTTGGAAGGAAACTGTAGTCGTCCCAGAATACTGGTGAATTAACTGCCCAGTTGCAAAGATTATGGCATGATCTTCAGCAGGAGGTCATAGGTGACCTCATTGATTCGATGCCACGCCGTGTTTTGGCTTGTATAGCTGCCAGAGGTGGATATACTACTTACTGATTTATAACCTTTTTCATGCCATATCTTCTTAATAAAACGATCTGTCTTCTGAATTTTTAATCATTTGCTTATCTCCTCATACACTATATACATGTTAAGTTTCGTGATAGTAGCTCGTTTCCTTCTAGGTGCATATATTTTTTTGTGACAGGAGTATATATATATTCCTTCTTTTAGATGCGAAGTCAATCGTAATATTAAGGATAAACCCTATTTTAATCATGAAAAACGACTATTTAAATTTTACTGGAAAAGTTTAATCAAAATTCTTGATGAGTAGACTTTGAAATGAGGGACTTTGAAATGAGTAGAGGAAACAGTAAAATGTTTATATATTTTAAAATATTTTAGTCATATATTTCAATAAATTTTTTGGGATAATATTTTTATTTCGTATTGACTCGTACTAAGAGCCTGCGTTATACCGTACTTTCAAAAAAATTTTTATGAATATTTATGGAGTGATATTTGTATTTGCAGATAAAATATTCAAAATAAAGCATAATTGACAAATCTCTTCGACCCAAGAAGAATTGTTTATATTTCAAAAGAGAGGACGATAGTTTTTTATTCATTATATATGAACCGGATGAAACGTTAATCTAAAATGTTATTTACATAAATGCATTCTTGTGTTGACCATATATGCTTTTCTTTTTCTATGCATATGAAATAATCGTATTATATATATATATATATTATATATATATATATATATATATATATATATTATATATATATATATATATATATCTATATATATCATATATATATATATACATATATATATATATATATAGAGAGAGAGAGATATGTATATATATATATATATATATATATATATATATATACATATCTCTCTTTCTCGCTCTCTATCACTATCTGTAAATATATATATATATATATATATATATATATACAGAGAGAGAGAGAGAGGTACGATTATGTCATATGCGTTGAAAAATCAAAGCATGTATGGTCTACACAGGCCAGAATTTATGTAAAGAACAATTTAGATTTATCGTTTGATCTGGTTCATATATAATGAATAAAACTTGTCGTCTTCTGTTTTGAAATATAAACATTCTTCTTTATTCATAGAGATTTGTCAATTATACTTTATTTTGAATATTTTTGTCTGCAATACAAATATCACTCCATGAATATTCACCAAAATTTTTTGAAAGTATAACACAGGCTGTTAGTACGAGTCAATACTAAATAAAAATCTTTCCGAAAAATTTATTGAAATATATGACTAAAATATTTTTTAAGGTCTATAAACATTTTAATTTTTCTCCTCTCATTACAAAGTCAGAATTTGATAAAAATTTTCAGTGAATTTAAAATAGTCGTTTTTCATGATGTAAAATAGGGTTTATCCTTAACATTACGATAGATTTCGCATCCAAAAGAAGCATCATTCGAAATAATTTGAAAGAATTATAATTTGACGCCAAATGATGCTAACAGCATTTTTGCCAATAACTTCCCTCAGGTGTTTTAAAACTCCCTAAGAATGAAAATCTTTTACTGTTAGAATCAATTTTGCAGCGAGTTTGGAACAGAGCCAGAAAATAATGCGGAATTGTAATTTATTATCTCCAGTGCTTTAGATGTTTAAATTAACTACCAAATACGTTTTAAATTCAAGCAATTTGAGGATTATTAAGTCATATATAACTGACTTTATTTTATCATTATTAATAAGCCTATTTCAAATTTATATTAAGGTAATATCGTAATTATGGCTATCAAATAAATCTATATGTTAACATGGAAATGGATCTTGCGTTTTTAGCACTTTTAATGTATATATTGTAAATAATTATATTAATACTATGTGTCGTTATTTACTATGCATTGAGAAAAAAACATGTAAGTTCGATACATGCTATATTTTACATTAAAAACAATTTGGCTTTAGTGGTTTGTCATATATCATGAACCAAAAAAATTATTTTCCGTTTTAAATTATAACCTTTTTTTAAAGTGCAATTATGCTTTTAAACATAAAATCTATATGTTAACATGGAAATATATCTGCGTTTTAGGCACTTTTAATGTATATATTGTAAATAATTTATGTTACATAGTATGTGTCGTTATTTACTATGCATTGGGAAAAAAACATGTAAGGTCAATACATGCCATATTTTATATTAATGCAATTTGGCGTTTGTGTTTGTCCATATATAATGAACCAAAAAGTATTATTTTTCCGTTTAAAATTAGAACATTTTTTAAGTGAATTATGCCCTTAAACATAAAATCTATATGGTAACATGGAAATGGACTCTTGCGTTTAGCATTTTAATGTATATATTATAAATAATTTATATTAATACTAAGTGTCATTATTTACTAGCACTGTGAAAAAAAAACATGTAAGGTCAATGCATGCCATAGTTTTATATAAAAGCACTGTGCGTTAGTGTTGTCCATATAATGATGAACCAAAAAAATATTATTTTCCGTTTAAAATTAGAACTTTTTTAAAGTTAATTATGCTTTAACTTAAGTATTTTCATCGTTAATTACAAATATTCCGCCATGAATATTTCGAAAATATTCATGTACAGAGTTAGTGAGTTTCAGTGCAGAATTAGTGAGACGAAACACGCCAATACTAAAATAAATGTTTCCCGAAAATTCATTCAAACCGTCTGACAAAACACTTTTGGAGATGCATATATACATTTTCCCCAGTCTTTAAAAAGGTAAAAAAATTGATGAAATTTTTTTCAATGAATTTGAAACGGTCATTGTTCATGCTTAAAACAGAGTTTTTTTTCCAGATATTCGATATATTTCTAGAGTAAAAGCAGTATAATTTTGAAATAATGATACTAAATTTATGGTAAGAGCGTTTTTACTATAACTTCCCTCAGGTGTTTTAAAAATCCCGGAGCAAGCAAATTTTTAACTGTTAAAATCCATTTCGCACAGACTTTGGAAAAAAGCCAGAAAATAATGTGAAATTTTAATTTATTATCTCCAAGTGCTTCAGATGTTGAATTAATTGCTAAAATAAGTTTTTAATTCAAAATATTTTGAGGATTATTAAGTCATATATAACAGATTTAATTTTATTATTTATTTCTTAGCCGATTTCAAATAAATATTTAAGGAAATATCTAAATTATGGCTGTCAAATAAATATATATACTTTTAAATGGAAATGAATATCTATATTTAGCACTTTTAAATGTAAATATTGTAAATAATTTATATAAGTACTATATGTCGTTATTTCGTATGAATATGAAAAAAATAATGTATGATCGATACACGCCATATTTTACATAAGAAGTAATTTGTAGGTAGAATTTGTTCATTATAATGAATTATAAATATCATTTTCCGTTCATAAATAGAAATCATTTATTTAGTCAAAGGGACTTGTTAGTAATTCTTTAATTTGAGTATTTTTATTTACACATATAGCTAAATGAATATTTTCCAAAATTCTTTGAAAGTGTAACGCAGGCTGTTAGTTCAGAGTTAGTGAGACTAAACACGCCAATACTAAAATAAAATGTTTCCCAAAAATTCATTCAAAACGTCTGACAGAACATTTTCAGATGAACATTTTACTTTTTCCACAGTCTTTAAAACGTCAGAAATTTGATAAAAAAAATCAATGAATTTGAAACGGTCATTTTTCTGATTAAAACAGAGTTTATTCTGGATATTCCGATATATTTTCTAGTCTAAAAGAAGTATAATTTTGTAATAATGATACTAATTCAAGCTAAGAGCATTTTTTACTATAAATTCCCTCGGGTGTTTTAAAATCCTGAAGCAGGCAAATATTTATATGTTAGGATATATGCGGAGAGAGTTTGGAACGAAGCCAGAAAATAATGGCGAAATTGTAACATATTAGAATCCAAGTGCTATAGATGTTTAAATTAACTACTACATACGTTTTAAATTTAAATATTTTAAGGATTACTAATTCATGTATAATAGATTTGTGGGGATAAAGTGTTTATTCCAAATAAAAAAAAGTATTGAGTATATTAAAGCAGATTTGACTTTATTTAAATTTGTGTTTAAATAATGTCTTAATTAAATCATTCTTCATAATATTATGTTCAACAATTATTCTTATCCTGTAAAATAAAGGTATCTTACTTTGTTAGACCCTTTTCTTTTTTTCAAAATCCATACTAGCTAAATTTTTGTCCCATTTTTCGAATAAATATGGCATCAGAATTGGAAAATGAAGAAAAAAAGTCCATAAGCATGCAACTTTTACAAAATTAAAGAGTTTTGGACAAAATATAGTTAATTTACAATAAACGGCTCTAAGTTTAAAACAAAATATGCAAAGAACATTTACTTTTTTTTATAAATATCTTCAAGCAAGACATTTATAAAACAATGTCATTTTTTTCATGTAAAACTGTCAATTTTTAAAATTATCATA
>OU015490.1:119944595-119972095 GCA_907164885.2 Dolomedes plantarius
CATTACCGTGCGGATAACAGAACAGCATAAACGGATGAAGGTGATCACCCAGCAACTCCAGCCAGGCATGCAGGATCCATGGCTTTATGAGCCTGACGCCATATTCTCAGCCTCCCGTCGGCGTTAAGTAGTCGGAATCGAGACTCATCACTCCAGCTACTCGTTTCCAGTCCTCAACACTCCAGTCTCTGTGCTCTTGCCCAGGCAAGACGAGCAGCCAGATGGCGAGTATAGAGCAATGGTACTCTCGTAGATCGACGGCTCCCGAAACCCATACGGTGAAGCGAGCGTTGCACAGTCCGTTTACTGACTGTACGACTGGCACCGTCATTAAACTGGGTGGTAATTTGAGCTAATGTTTGGCTTCGCTGGCTATGTACAATACGCCTGAGCCGTCTCTCACTACGCACTGTCAAGGCTAATTGTCCTTTGCAGTTTGCCCGATCGCTAGTTTTATTTTCACCATCCATGTATTCTTGGTATACTCATGACACTGTCGACCTTGAAAATCCTAGCTGACGATTTCGGAAATTGAATGGCCCATGCGTCGCACACCTACGATTTGTCCGCGATCGAAGGCGTATAAATCAGGCAGTTTACCCATACTGGCAATTCCAACAACTAATTCAGAACAACCACAGTATGCGCTATATATGCAGTTACCACAGCTACCTCACTTGCGCATACATGATGCGCAGCGCTACACAATTTGCATAGGCTTTGCTATCCCTAATTCAGTGGCACTTCAGTGTATATATATATATATATATATATATATATATATATATATATATATATATATATATATATATATACATCCATACATATATATATATATATATATTTATATATATATTAAGCCCTCATCAGGGATAAGTGTAAAAAGGCTATATATATAGCCTTTTTACACTTATCCCTGATGAGGATATGTCCTTTTTACTCTTATTCCTGTGTCATTCAGAATGAGCTAATTTACCCGAGCATGTACGGAAACGTTTCCTAAAGCAATTTTATATTTCAAGATTATGTGCCATTATATTCACGTAAATTATTTACTCTCATTTGGGACCTTGCAAAATAACTGCTTAGAAATCAGTGTTAAAATATTTTATTTGATTTTCGCTTGAACTGCAACATTCACAGTGTTATTGCTATTCATTTTTCTTAAAAAGCAAGTTACTCATTATATATATTTTTTTTCTAATTTTTTTTGCTGGTGTAGTCGAATTTGTCAATCTGGCACATATTCACAAGACTGTAAAATAAAGAAATTTTAACGTTGTCCTTTTGAAAAAAAATTCGCAGTATACTTTGTACCGTTGAGATACAAGTGAAAAAACGATTTGTATATATCTTAATATAATGCTGCGAAAATAATTATAATTGAAGGTTTCCAAACTGGGAGACTTGATGATAAATGGGTTTAAGCAATTATCCAGGTGGTTGGATAGATTTACACGTGTATAAAATTTTGCATTAGAATTGAGCATTATTTTTTTAACCTAATATGTTAATGAAATTAAGACACTCTAATTATTTTGGTTCTAGTAGAGCATTCCAAAGTAACACACATCGGTCTCCCAAAAGCGAATTTTTGTTACATCGTTGGGGAAAGGATACTGTGTGGCAGAACTTCCAGAAACAAATATGGGCCACATGCAAAATTTTTACGCTTGGCCAACTATTTTAAAATACTGTTGATTCAACAGAAATAATTGGCCAACAATTATGAAATGTCCAATAACAATTATGATTCCGGCCAACAATTATGAAATGTCATTATTCCAAGTACAAATGAGAATTGAACTGTATAGAGTATAGCTCACTTCTACCCACACTTGGGTGTATATAATTTGAAGTGGCACTCTAAATGAATTTGATACAAACACAGTTTATACATGAAACAATGTTTATTGAATTCGTTGCACATATAGAATTTGCTTTTACAGAAATAATCATACGTACTACTTGTACGGAATATATATTAACATTCAATAGAAATACACTTTTGCAAATACTCACAAACCAGCAGAGAGTCAAACCGGCAGTTCTGCCACGTAAACTTTGGGCCCCCTAAGCACTAGCGCAGGATAGTACTGGAGCTGCATACCTCGTAGCTCCCTCTCGCTTATCTATCAACCTTAACAAAACCTTCTTTCAAGCTCTGTATTAATCAAGCTGCTTGGTATTTATACCAAGCACGTATGCCGAAATTAGCATATATCAAGCAGCTTCTTTAATTCATTCACTCAAAAGTTCGATTCTTGTGAATCGAATCTCATGTATACCCTACAATTGTTCTCCCGACGGTCGGGACAACTAACTGCCAAATGTTGGATGAGCTGTAATGGCAACCATTTTTTTAAGTAGCCTTTTTTGTTTTAACCCCTTACGCATTTGCCAGTGTCTGACACGGGCGAAAGTTACAGGCAAATTTGCACATACCCGTTTCTCACACGGGTGCTGTTGTATCTGGCGTTATTTTATTTCTAACGACTGTCTGAGATCCTTTCTAGTTAAGGTAATAGTTCTAATAGATAGGCTTATTATAATTATAATTAAACTTTTTTACCATAGATGGCACTACTATGCAGTATTTTTCTTGTGTAAACCATGTAAGGTATACATAAGATTCGATTCACAAGAATCGAACTTTTGAGTGAATGAATTAAAGAAGCTGCTTGAGATATGCTAATTTCGGCATACGCGCTTGGTATAAATACCAAGCAGCTTGATTTATACAGAGGTTGAAGGAAGGTTTCGTTAAGGTTGATAGATAAGCGAGTTAAGGGAGCTACGAGGAAAGCAGCTCCAGGTGCTATCCTGCGCTAGTGCTTAGGGGGCCCAAAGTTTACGTGGCAGAACTGCCGGTTTGACTCTCTGCTGGTTTGTGAGTATTTGCAAAAGTGTATTTCTATTGAATGTTAATATATATTCCGTACAAGTAGTACGTATGATTATTGCTGTAAAAGCAAATTCTATATGTGCAACGAATTCAATAAACATTGTTTCATGTATAAACTGTGTTTGTATCAAATTCATTTAGAGTGCCACTTCAAATTATATACACCCAAGTGTGGGTAGAAGTGAGCTATTTTCTCTATAACCACGTGGTGTATTTTGATGATTAGCTTATAATTTGTTAGGAATTCTTTGTTATAAAGAAGTTCTTTGGTGTGGAAAAGGTAACAGTTAACCATAAATTAATTTTTACTAAGTGTTTTTGCAACTTGTTTAGAAAAAGTTATCTCATAATGAGCGACTCTGATGATTTTGAATATGCCAATTTATCAGAAAGTTTCAGAGATGAAACTGATGATCTCTTGAGTGATGGAAGTGAATCTGAAGATAATGATGACGAATTTTGGCTGTAGCAATAAATTGGTATCAAATTAGTACAAATCAACCAAATGTAGCACCACCGAGATTTCCATTTGTAGCAAACCCTGGCTGTTACTTTGACACACTGCTATGATATGACCCACCCACCCACCCCGCTCCCTAGTCACCCCCCCCCACAACTGAAATTGCAAAAAATAACTTACACTATACCTATATATTCATTTTCTGCCAAAAAAAAACTCGTGCTTTTAAGGGGTTAAAAAAGTCCTTAAAAGTATGCTTTTATGTGTTTAGCGAGTTCCGGACTAGAATTCTCCTCCCCACCATTGGTAGGGATGCGACATCGATGTCGATGTTTTAAACATCGATTTATTGAAGCCGATGTTTTTTAACATCGATGTTTTGCGTTGTCTCGATGTTTTTTTTAAATGAAAAAGTACCGTAATTAAAAAAATTACCACGTAGCATAATTTTCACACTCAGTAAATGTAAGTCTGAATTCTGAAAAGGACGAATACAAAAGGGGGAATGATTCCTTAGCAAACAGACAAATGGCAATTAACAACTATTGAACCAATCAGACCGCTTGGAATGTTCCTGACACTCCAGAACCTTCCATGGGGTTTTATTTTACAAATAGTATATACACGAGTGCATCCATGTAAGTTTTTGTTTCGTTCTGGTTTTATATAAGTTGACGTTAATATTATTAGTAAGATGCCTCCCAAAAGTACCGTTTGGAAATATTTTTACAAAACCTCTGACAAATTGGCAAAATGCAATATTTGCCTTAAGTCCCTTAAAACTTCTGGCAATACCACGAATTTATCTGGACATTTGAAGGCAAAACATGGCGATATTTACAACGAGAATTTTGAGTCATCAATGTAGCCCAAAGCAACCAAGTTTTTGTCATTTATGTCTGCCCAATCAGAGAGTAAAATTAAATCACCCCTCCCCCCACGACTAACGGAAATAACATTAATGTTAGAGATTACTAAACCAGTTTTAAAAAATGGATGTTCTAAAACATCGATGGTTTTTCGGCGATGTTTTATTAGCATCGATGTTTTAATATTGAATATCGATGCTTCAAAACATCGATGTTTTGTTATCGATGTCGCATCACTAACCGTTGGACCTCCTAGAATGGATTCACGGACCCCGAAGAGTCCATGGACCACAAGTTTAGAAACCACGCTACAGAGATTCCAGAATAAAATATCACCCACCTCATGCTTCTAAGATGTTCCATTACCATGCATACATAATTTATTTTAATGTACCTTGTTTGTATCCTTCTTTCAATCTCTACATCATTTCTATTTACTTGGAAATGGAACTTGTCATAATTTACCAATTTTTATAGAGCAAAATTCCTTCTAAGATCTTTCCACGAAATTTCCTTCACCATTATCTCTGCTCGATTTTCTATAAGCAGTCTTCAGGAACAGTAACACGACTTCATGGATTGAGCTCTAATGCAATGTGTACACTTCTAGTGTAACTAGCAAAAACAATATATATACAGGGTGCAAAACAAAATTAAGTGGTCAGGTATCTTTTAAACGCTCAGAGACACGACAGAGATTTTCCTATTTTAAATCATCAGTAGTTATAAAAATCTTTTATTCAGGAATATGAAAATTTTACTGTGAGTTAAACACCATTTCTTCTTTAAAAATATGGCTCTTAATTTTTCCTAGCTAGACGATAAATTTTTAATTTTTTAAAAATTTCAACCATTGTTTTTTACAATGTTATGTCCTTGCGTGCAGACTTGCGTCCGTATATTAATGAATATACATATATTTTTAATTTTAAAATTAAGTTGCATAATATATCTTTAAAATGACGAACATTGAAATCAAAATTATTAGTTCTTCATAGAGAAAAAGATTAATTTTTTTTTTAATTTCCGAAATTTTATTGATAAATTTTATTGCAATTCAAATTTTATGGTAGGAATGACATAATTCTTCGTCATTTTAATGATACATGTTTATATTGAACGTGTATAAAATTTCACGGTATTCTAGCCAACTGCTCTGGTGATATCATGCGGGCAATCACATAACAATGAAAAAAACAATGGTTAAAATTTTAAAAAAATAAAAAATTTCTTTTCATGTTGAAAAATTGAGTGCAATATTTATAAAGAAGAAAGAGTGTTTAACTCCCAGTAAAATTTTCATAGTTCTTAATAAATGATTTTAGTAACTACTGGTGATGGTGATTTAAAATAGGTATATGTTTGTCGAGTCTCTTGGTCTTTAAAAGGTACTTGACCCCTTAAGGGAACTTTATTTGACCAATTCTTGTCATTGTAATATTGATTGTGTTATTGTAAAAAATATATATATTTCTGTAGATCAATAGTACCAAATTAGTTTTTTTCAAGTCAAAAATCATTTATGAAGATGCTACGAAGTAATTTATAAAGGGTAAGGGTAAGGGTAGAAATAAACTTTAAATCTGTTTTTCTCAATGACAAATCGGGGAAAATTTTCATACTGGAACATAAAATAGCATGTATTATTTTTGAGTTTTAAAATTTCTCTTAGATTATAGGTCATTTTGAAGATAGCTGTCATATGTATCATGTGTGAGAAGGAAATTAAAATTGTAGCATTAGGATTTTATGCAGAGTGATAGGCGTTTTAGCTAAATTTCATTAAAACTTACTTCAAATTGACCAATTTATAGAAAAAGTATGCTATTTACAGGTAAGTTTTTGTTTCTTTTTTTAATTTTTAAGTGGTATTTTACCTTGAAAGACCAAAAAATCCTTTAAATTTTTTTTAAAAAAATTGATTCCGAACGTAGGCAGTCACCTTAAGATATGGACGAAACAGTTCTAAGAAACCGGCAGTGTGTTGCATCATCTCCGAGGTGGTAGGCCTAGCGTAAGCGATGCGACAGTTGATGCAGTCTATGAAAGTTTCAGCCGAAGCCTCACAAAAAACACTCGTATAGCAAGCAAAGGACTGCAGCTTCCAAAATCAACTAGCTGTCCATGATATCTTGCACAAGAGATTGAAGCTTCACGCTTACAAAATTCAATTAGTTCAGAAAATGAATGCAAACGATCGGACACTGAGGTTTAATTTCACTGTGGATATGCTTCATCGATTGGATGAGGATGAAAACTTTACCAGAAAAATCTTTCTTAGTGATGAATCAACGTTTCATGTATCGAGTGTTGTGAATCGTCCCAACTGTCGCATATGGGGCCGTGGAACACCTCATGCTGCTGTGGAACTGGAACGTGATTCTGCTAAAGTTAATGTTTGGTGCGCCATATCTAAAACGGAAATTATTGGTCCTTCTTCTTTTGCGAAACGACTATAAATGGTGATACTTATTTAGATACTAGAAGGTAACCCGTCATTTTGACGTCATAATACTAATAATGACGTCATAATGGAAAAAGTATATGAAAGTTAAAAAATATACCTAATTATCTAACAATATTGCATTTAATCCACACCTTGTAAAAGCAAACCCTTTCATTATTTTTTATTTATTTAGTTTTTCATGCGATTGGAGTAGTAGACTGCCATCCAGTTTTTTACAGCTCACTACGCGATATGAATACTTGATCTACTTGATTCATTCACATTCAAGTTTGCTTACTTTCAGAATTCATCGCAAAAGTAAACAGATTTTTAAAAACTGTTAAATATACAGCTAAAATCATCCAATTTTTTTTAGTTCTGAATGTTTTATACAAAAATAGGCCGAACAAACGTGATTTGATGTAGAAGATATTACTTTTTAGGTAAAAAAAAATTCTGATCCACATCTGAAATTGAAATTAAGCCTAACCGGCTGTTTGTTTACTGAGGGCTTCAATAGAAAGATGAGTACAGCCCGGAAGTGTTATACAGAGACAACGGCTATTATATATATAATGTTGGAAATTTTTGCAATTTCCCAGATTGAAATACTTAGCTCATCCAGAAAGTAAGTACCGTTTGCGCATATCTCCCGTAGAGGAACTCAAGCAGCGAATCACAGCTGCTATTCATTCCATAACTCCTCAGATGCTTTCAAATACTTGGAATGAAATCGAATATCGTTTAGATGTTGTACGGACCACCAAAGGATCTCATGCTGAAACTATTCATTTTTTTATGTATGCAATTAGTTAGCAACTACATTTTAATGCTACTGTGTTTAGAATTTTTTTAATTTAATTTTATAAAGTGTCCAACAATTAAATGTAAGTTAATTATAAATTTCTTATTAAAATTTTATTGGTGTAATACACTCACAATGGTTTAGCGGAGAATTTCGAACTGCTGGTGCACGGAAAATCGCAATTTCCAAGGGATTTGGCAGAGTGCCAAACGCTTTTCAGTAAGAGTGTATTACTAGTCAATAGAATGTTTTCCGTCTGGTTTGTAACGGCGTAATTTAAATCTCGTAGTAAACTCTAAAATTTAAAATAATGCTTAATAATTGGCACTAGACATAAAATTTCAAAAGAAAAGAAGAGAAGAAATTTTTAAGTTCTCCCCATAAAACGTATTACAGAATTTTAGTTCTGAAACTTTTTTAATGCCTAAGACCACTTTAACAATCTGTTAAAAGCCACGGACCCTTTCTTTTGAAAATAATATATAGATCAAGTGCCAGAAAAAATTGGATAAGTGGCTGATGCCTGACAGTTCTACTTGTAGATCGTAGATATGTAGAAACGTGACGAGGCGTTGAGTCCATGAGCTTTCTGAGGAAATCTGAAGACGAAAAAAAAACACCATGCCTCCTAAACAACAGTGCCCAATTCTATAATATTCCTGGCTGGTGGATCTTTTACATAGAATATGGATGTATTACATAGAATAGGGATCAAATACATAGCCTTCGATCCATTGTTTATTTTCCAGCGACATTTTAAAGAAAATATTTTTTAATGATGTAAACGATAATTAAACGCTGTTCGGAATTGATGCCAGCTAAGTTTTAATTTTGTTCATTTAAATTTAAATCATAGAAAAAGTCAAAATCGTCACAAGAATGTGTGAACCCCATATATATATATATATATATATATATATATATATATATATATATATATATATATATATATATATATATGTGTGTGTGTGTGTGTGTGTGTGTGTGTGTGTAGGTGGTTATCAAAATAATGGAAACATTAAGAAATATCATAAAAAGCTTTCTTAATACGGGGCAGGATCACCTTTGTCTTGAAATACCACCTAATTTACCTTGGAATTGTCATAAATAGTGGTTAAGAATATATTATACCATTCTTCAGGAAAAAATCCTGAAAGTTCCTGTATAGATGCTGTGGTTGATTTCGATACCTTTATCTATCCGCTTATACAGATCACAGTGGTTGGATGATTTATAGTCGGGGTGAATTGTACAGGGCTAGATAAGATATTTGACTTCTATTTCATGCTCTTCAAACCAATACCTGATAGATTTAGCTGTATGTATAGGGGAATTATCATACCGGAAAACACCATCTCCTGCAAGAAACAATGTTTGTACCATAGGATGGAATAGTGAGCTAAAATTTAGGCATAGTCCTTCTCATTCAATCTCCCTTTTAGGGTTACAATAGGGCCTGAAGAAAACCATGATATTTCATCCCAAACTCTAATAGATCTACCTCCATGATTGACAGTTAAGATGAAACACCCATAATCTTACGCTTGTGTTGGTGTTCTCCAGAGATACGTACGCCCTGTTGCGAGGATCAATGTGAACAATGATTCGTCGGACCAAATGCCATATTTCGACAAATTACTCGACCAGGATTTGCGCTCGTGGCACCATTTTGGACGATATTTTGTATTGGCATGTATTGCAAGTGGCTTGGGAATAACAGCTCTTCCGCAAATGCTTTGTTTGTGAAGTTAATTTCTACCTCTAATGATTGATAACGGAACATACAGATGCCGATTGAGCTTTTCGGTCATTTTGGTTGCAGTTGTTTTCTTTCTTCGTGTCACAATCCGCTTCAATACCTCGTCCGTCTCTTTCACTCAGCCCTCCCTTTCGTCCACTATTCTGTTTGGCAAAGGATGTTTTTCCGTTCACTCTGTATGCTGTCATGAATTTCGATATCAGCTGAAAAAACACCCATTAGTCTGGGGGTTGTAGTAACAGACACTCCAATTCAAACGCGTTACGACAATTCGCCCTTTTCTCAAGGTCTGCAAGGTTTGACATTTTACGCTGTTTCCCCAAAAGCAGGATACCCTTAGCTTCGTTATTGTTACCTGACAGTAGAATAATACATACACTATATTATATAAAAAATATTGGTGGCCAGACTTGTTTTTTAAGGAATACGAAGAACATTCATAAACACCACTAATATTGATAGGTGTTTTCCATTATTTTGATAACCACCAGTATATACATATATATATATATATAAGCGCACCGTGAATTTTTTCTTGGGGGGGGGGGCGAGATGTAACGGATAAAAATATTTATAATGCATAGGGGCTGAGGTGAACGGAAAAAAATATTTATAATGCAATTTCTATTTCTTTGGCTGGGGGGGGGGGGGGGTTCACGGCCCTTTGACCCCCCTGGGTGCGCCACTGTATATATATATATATATATATATATATATATATATATATATATATATATATATATTTATTTTTTTATTTATTTATAATAATTCCGTTAAAAAAGCTAAAATTAAAACAAGATAGAAGAAGAGACGAAGTTAAAATTAGTTCTAAGCGGAATATAAATATTTTCACATATATACAAGAGTGTTTCATATATTCTTGCACGCATACAGAACGAATATTGCACACGTAACTATTTTCCAATTCTAATATGACTAGTCATATATTTTCTCAAAATATGTCTAAATTAGCACGTTCCTTCCTCTTAGATGCGAGAATAATATAATAACCGAACTATCACGACTACCCCGTAACAACCCCGAAGATTAAATCATGACTTCCCACCGGAATCGGGATTAGTTCTGCCAGATGAGATACAGATGAAAAGGAATGCAGTTCCGTAATTTGAATGATTTTGCTTCGTTCCGGTAAAAATGCACCATACTTGTAATTTCTAGTAAAGAAATAATATTGCAAGTGATATATATATATATATATATATATATATATATATATATATATATATATATATATATATATATATATATATGTATGTATGTATGTATGTATGTATATATATATGTATGTATGTATATATATGTATGTATGTATATATATATATGTATGTATGTATATATATATGTATGTATGTATATATATATATGTATGTATGTATATATATATATGTATGTATGTATATATATGTATATATATATGTATATATATATATATATATATACATACATACATACATATATATATATATATATGTATATATATATATATATATGTATATATATATATGTATATGTATATATATATATGTATATATATATACATATATATATACACATATATATATACATATACATATATATATTATATATATGTATATATATATATATACGTATATATATATGTATATATATATATATATATATATATATATATATATATATATATATATATATTTATATTTATATATATACAGAACAAGACAATTATTATCAGTAAGAATGCAGACAAATACAAGCAGAAATCACGCACTTAGTACCCAACGCAACATAATGCAAGATTCTGCAGCAGTAACGGAACTATACCAAATATCGAGGTAACCGAATGGTCTCGTCATCAGGGAGCCTAACCAAATCAGTTACCTCAAAGGGGAACTTTCTGAATAGGATGCAGGTCTAACCAAAAGACATCTTAAGGCCCCGAGATCCCCATTGAAACAGATAGTCAAATCAAATTAAAATAAACAGACATCTTAGGACTCAATGCACCATAAATGCAAGTACACATACAATCCTGAAGAACACAAATGAAAAGACAGAAATGCAAAAATGCGCACTTACCCTAATCTAGTGAGCAACGGTTATAGTCAAACAGCAGCCAATTTATACCCTAGGACTTACGCCGCTGTAGCAAAACTACAGCGCCCCAACCCATTGAAGTTTTTAAGCTACAAAAATTTAAAGAAAGTGTGAAATCAGAAAACCCTATCTTAAAAGTCCTTAAAATATACCCGAGTCTAAATGCCATGTTTTCAATACCTTTAGATTACCAAAATTATTAGGGAAATTGTTCTTATGTAGGTTGTCCTTGAAATTGCTAGACGCTTCCAAAAAATCGTCAACGTTATTACAAATGTTTTTTGTTCTGTTTAGTTGTGAGTGAAAGATATTATAATAAATTTTATAGTTCAAGTTGCTATGGAAATTGGTAAACGTAATAACCTCAAAGTTAAAATCAAATCTTTTACCATATCCCGATTTTTAATTCGCTATTTTGAATTTTGATTTTAATATCCAGATAAGCTGCATAATGATTATCTCCATTAGTCCTGTTTAAAGTTAATTCCTTTGGGTACATTTGATTTGGAAATTCCAAATTCTGTTTTTTATTTATTTGTTTATAAACAGAGAAATAGCCGGGCACCTTTATTCGACGGCTATCCCGCTAAACAGCTCATTGAATCATCTCTCTAAACCAGAGCTCCGCAACCTTTTATCTTCCGCGAAACAACAACGTTTATTCGATAACTAGCCGGGCTTCGCCTAGCTACGCTCAAGCCATCCGTGTAACATATTTATGTACTTCGAGCTCCACAAAAGAAAAAAAAGCCTACAAATGTATTAAATTCAAGTGAATAAATTCCTTTCAATTTTCATTCCCGTCGCTGCCGACAGATGGTAGCACCACTGTACCAAATGATTTGGTTTCTCAGCAGTGAGTGATTTTAGAATGAAAATATCTCTAAAACTATTGAATTAACAGAATAAGTGTACGCAGAAAAAATTATCAGTTTTCGAAGCTCTTTCCAAATATGTAGCATTTATGTACTTTCATGAGAAAAAAAATTACACCGTTTCCTGTATATTTGTCGGCAATTTTTTTTTTCGAGGATCGGTGCCCGCCCGGATGAGTTACGGTCACGTGATCTCTCGACATCCACTTGTCTCTTTATTAGTATAGATTCCGCGGCACACCACAATAAAAAGCTTGCACATATATAAATTACAATAAATACCTACATGTTTTTATTAGATAAAAACGCAATAAAATAGCTCCATGTGTCAAGATAATTATAATCATTTAAGTTTTATATAAATCATTTTGAATTGTACACCAACACAAGGACAAAAATATAAAGTTATAGTTTACAAGAAAATAAAATTTCTCTTTAAATTTTTATATTAAAATTTGTTTTTTTGGTCTTTACTTATGCCTAATACATCAAAATTAATTTAAACATAACTGATTTATTAATGAGATGTTTGAGTTTGTTTTGATGAACATATGTACGTTTTATATTTGGCTATATATTAGAAAGAGTTACTCGAAGTTCATGGTCAAGACACTTTAAACACGATCGTTTGTAATTTTAATTAGAACCAGTGTCGAAAAACTTTGTTTGCATACGTATGTCGTAGAAAAAGGGAGCACAATCGCAATGGACTTGTCAGATATTTGTGGATATTCTTTCTTAACTGAAATCCAGAAATATGACGCTCGTGCACACATACAACAAATGGTAACAACATATTTTTGTATTTTGTATAATTTCGACCCAGAGAAATTACTTATTAGCAAAAAGTTAGAGGAATACAGTCCGACCACAGAAGCGAGGTCCCTGGAAGCTGTTACGCATGCGCGAGAAAAGCTAGTCTACTTAGAAAATAGGGGAAAACGTCATATTTTCGGATGTGTTTGTTTATGAAATACGGAATGTATTTCAGACTGCTTTTTCTCCGCAATTTTAAAGTTATTTTTAAAACTTTATTTTTGATCGAATATGTGAATAATACTTTCAAAATAATAAAAAGAAAGAAGCAAATCTATTTAAAAAATAGGAGTGTTATAGGAGTGGATATTTTCGGGTGTGTTTGTTTAAGAACTGCGAAAGAATGTTTTCAACCAACTTTCTTTTTCAGAATTTTTCTTTTGATTGAATGTATAAATAAAAACCGAAAAACATATTAAAATGAGGGTTTGAAAAATTCCATTTTTAAGTGATATATTGTAATAAAATAAATATATATATATATATAATGCAATAAAAATAATATATTTGATTCACAGTTTTACAATTTGCAGAAATAATTAGGATATACAACTCAAAAATTTCAATCCTTTGTGATTAGCAATAAAAAATTTAAAATGAATTTAAGATCTTTCTCATAATTTTATAAATAATCGAAGTGTGAATATGAGATACAAATTTATAATTTCAGTCTTCTATGATAATTAAAAATCTAGATTTAAAAAATGCATTTTATTGTAAATTAAATTAATTTAAAAAATGGTATATTTACATTCATTGTGATATTTATAAGAGCTGCAGAAAAAATACATCAGTGATCGGTAAAAAAAATTTTTTTTTAATTTTTGTATCAAAAACTATCAAATAAAATGAATGAAAAATCTAATATTCATCTGATGAAATATCCGAATCACTGTCTGTGTCTGAAATATCTATTTGCAGAGGATCAACCAAATCTTCAGTCACACCATCCCTTTTCCAATACATATTTTCTAATGAAACAACATGAGAGCTATTGTTGATACTATTGAATTGTTGGTACTATTTTATGGACAGCATAAAATTCATGAATTGTTCTTCGAATTACATCGCAATCAAAATTATCTAAAGCTACGTTTTCGGTGGTTCTTTTTTCCTGACGTTTCCTCGGAGATTCAAATTTTGGAGTTTCTTCACCCTTTGCTTCTCTGCGTATTCTTTTTACACTGGACATTGATATCTCGGTCATTTCAAATTTCCTTCTAGTGTTTCTTTATCACACAATTTAATTACATTGTGTATTATGCGTTTACAATCACTACGGAACGGCTTATTCCTAGCAGTTGTGTCGGGTAAAGGATCCATTAATTTTAATATAATAATCAAAATAACAGACGAGGAAAAAGCAAGCAAATGCAGTTAGTAACCAATTCTAAAGAATGTCGAGAGAATACGAGACTTTTCCCCCTCCTTCCTCAGCAGCCTTACCTACAAGGTGAATAGAATCGTCTTGGCACTATGCCAACCGTGGTTCTTCGTTCTGTGGTCGGACAGTATTTTACTTAGAAAAGTTTCTAACTAATGCGGTGGTTAATTTTTTTTATTATTATAATTGATAAAGTGTGCCGCGGCACGACGGTTGCGGAGCATTGCTCTTAACAGTTCTCTAAAGACTCTATAGAGGCAATGTTATGAAAAAAAAATCCTCTTTTTGAAGGAAACCCGTCGAATAGGCCACATTATTTTCGGAACCATTATTTGCCGCCATAGAGAAGTTCCACTGTATATCAAAAATTCTACCTTAAACTTTATATAAGTGATATGAGTAATGGCGTACGCTTCTTCACTATAATTATTCATCCTCAATCAACTTCGCATTTCATAAAATAATATTCCCCGAACCGAGAGATAATCCATATTGAGAAAGAAGAGCAGAACAAAATAGATTCTCTTTTACATTTATTTGAATAAACTTCACATTTCCATTGCATTGCTTAAAAATTTCTTACTGAAAGAAGAATATCTCAAAATGCCACAAATAGTCATGGTTTTTTGAAAATGCAGTGGGCAAGAATTCAATTTTTGCTTTTACCATTGAATAAAATACGCTTCTCTTTTGCAAAAAGATTTACGTGGAAATGCGCTTTCTTTATTTCACTGATTTAACTGTTTCCTGGAACTTAAAGTGTTCTAAAGGTGCTTTTGATATTATGGCTAAAAGAAAATTTTATTAAGATAAAATAATGTATACTAAAACATTCTTTAGAAATAGAACAATGATATATATATATATATATACAGTAATCAAATTCTAGAAATAGAGCTGCCGTAACTGTAACCTTCCGGGTAGGGGGGGCGGGTATTCCAAATTATTGGTCTGAAAAGAAGAAATCTTTGGTTATACAAAAACTTGAACACTTTGCTTAATTCCAAATTTCATTTTGCAAAACAAATACAAAAATGCGTTGTAGTAAAGTAATTAAAACCTGTATATATATGTATATATATATATATATATATATATATATATATATATATATATATATATATATATATATATATATATATATATATATATATATGTGTGTGTGTGTGTGTGTGTGTGTGTTTGTGTTTGTTTGTGTGTATATATAATATATATATATACGTATATAATGCTATATTAAAGTTTTAAGAAATGTTTATAAATGCTTATCAATATAAAAAATTAAAATCTTGCTTATTTTCTGTAAATAAAATACATATCATTAAGCTTTATCATCTATTTTTAAGTACTAATCAAAAGAATTATCATTTTTAGCATTTGGTATATGATTTACTATTAACACAAGCTAATCATTTAAAAATAAACTTATTTAAAAAATATGACATTGCAAATAATACTTATTGTGTTATAAATTTTACTAACCCTAAATTAAATAATGTAAATTTCAATTGTATATTTTATAAACTATGTGATACGTTTCCAGTAAAAGAAATAAAAATTAAACGTGCTTTTAAATATACACTGCTTTTGGGTAGACGTATATTTAACTATAATCAGGTATCAAAAAATTATTCTCAATCTATCAATTTAAATTGTATATGTCATCTGCCGAAATACAATAGTTATGTTGACACAGCACATGGTCATGTAATAACAGGCAATTTAGATATAGTTGATAATTTAGCAGTGCGTGAGTTGATGAATTTGGGAATTTAATATCGATTGCCTAGTACTTTTAATAATAAAAGTTAGTAAATATCTAGATGCTGATTTAGATAAATTTATTTATAAAATAGCTATTAATTATTCTATCCCAACAGAATCCTTCAATCTTTGGAAAATTAATTTACTGAAGCTTGTACATTCTAAACTATATAATATTAGCAATTACTTTAATCACTCTAATAAAATCTTAAAAGATGCTATAAAAAACTTACAAGAGTATTTTATAAAAACTTATGTAGATAAAGCTGCTAACAATTATGCAATTATTTGTAAAAAATATTTTACTATATGTTTAAAAAAACTGTTAGACAATAGTGATATTTTTCAGCCTTTGAGAGAATCTACCGGTGTAATTATTAAGAAAAGCATTGCAAAATATAAACTACTAGGTATATCTGCAGATAACTTTCACTTTCCTTATCTTACTTTAGTTCCTAAACTTTAGTTCCTAAGTTTCATAAAACACCTATTGCTTTTAGAGCTGTCATCTGTAGTCACAATACTTATGTTACTAAGCCAAGTGTTATACTATTAAATTACCTTAAATTAATCTATAAACTAATAACTTCTTGTGTTTGTGGTATAATTGATAATGTCTTAAGTCTGGTTAGAAAACTACAAACATTAAATAATTGTAAATCTATTGTCACTTTTGATTTTAAAGATTTGTTCAACAATATCAATATAATTGATATTGTTGAACGTTGTTGATAGAGTAATTATAACGTTAGTAAAAAATAATATTCAATATTTAAGCAAAGAAATTAGTCTTTCTCATTTCCATAGGCTCTTAGATTTTTTAACTAAACATAATTATATAGTACACAATAATAGTATATACTTACAGGTAAAAAGTGTACCACAAGGTGGAAATGCTTCCAGTATGCTAATCAATTTATACTTACATTTTTTTGAAGTTGTTAATAATAATAATATTGATAATAGCAATTACCAGATATATAGATATATTGATGACATAGTTGTAATTAATAAAAGTAATAATAATATAGACTTAAATTTTTACCCTCTTAATCTAGAACTAGTACAAAGTAGCCACGATAAACTAAATGTAAACTTTTTAGATATTAGCATAAAAATAAATTCTCTTAGCAATTTTACTTTTGATCTATATGATAAAAGAACAGAATATGACTTTAATGTTGTTAAATTTCAAAATTACTTAACATGCTTACACAAATCTGTATTTAATAGCATTATTGTTAATCAACTTGTAAGAATAAATAGGCTTTGTTCTAAGAAAAATAGGCATAAGCATATAATAGAATTATTAGTAGTGCTAAAACGTAATAATTACCCTGATAGTCTTTCCAATTGGTTGTTTTAGATTTAATGAATAGCATGTTCTGTTGCTAATAATTAGTAATACAAAACTAAACTAATAATTAGTAATACAAAACTAAATGAATAATGATAGTAAATAACTACTAAAAAGCAAAAAATAAAATGATAAAAACTAGTGTAATTAAAATAATAAATAATAATAACTCTTATTCATAATAAATGTCTAAGTTAACTTAGGTTAAATAGTCCTAAAACACAGTATTCTTAGTAAGTTTGCTTCTGTGTTTCCATTAGCTCCATGGTCGCAATGTTTGTGACGTCAGTCTTATTGCGGTCTCCTTAACTTCCACTTTGTCTGGCGCCGGGTTTGGTGTTCTATGATAAAGCAACTGGTTATTCCTTCTTCTGTTTCATATGGATTGTACGGTGTCTAGTATGTTTATTGCTCAGATCATACTTATTAGAAACAATCCATTGGTTTTTAGACAGTATCGGCACCGCTGATGAAAAGATGCTGTCAAAAACCTATTTTTCACTTATCTTTTCATATTTATAGTTCCTGGCTCTTGTGGTTCTGAGCATATACTGGTTTTTAACTTTCAACTGTGTCTTTTATATATATATATATATATATATATATATATGTATATATAAATGTATATATATATATATGTGTGTGTGTGTGTGTATATATATGTATATATATGTATATATATATATATATATATATATATATATATATATATATATATATATATATATATATATATATATATATATATATATATATATATATATATGTATATATATGTATATATATGTATATATGTATATATATGTATATATATGTATATATATATATGTATATATATATATATATGTATATATATATGTATATATATATGTATATATATGTATATATATATATATATATATATATATATATATATATATATATACAGTGTATAACAAAATTATAAGACCACCCAAAATATCACTCATTTTAATATCACACTACATAAAATGAATAATTTTAGAATTTGAAGCAAATGAAAAAAGTTATATTTTCTCAAATAAATCGCTTAAAGGAAAAAAAATTGAGTTCATTTCACACAGCATACGATTTTTTGAAATCTCGGTGTAACATAAATATAAGACCACTTATTTTTTTATTTAAAATCGTTTGCGTTTTTAAAACTATTTTATTTTTTCTTTCAAAATCGTAGATAAACTGTAACTTTTACATCACAAAAATGTCCAAACGATAATATTGTAAAAGAAAATAGAATTTAATTTGTTTGTTTTTATGAGGAAATTCACAATGCCGCGTGGAAGAGAATTAATTATCTGAACTAGAATTTCGAAAAATTTGGTTTATAAGGGCTCTGGAAAATCGGGACGTGAAATAAGTAAGATACTTAAACGTTCTAAAACTGAAATTCATAACGTTTTAAGTAAAGGAGATTTTTATGGAAAATATAAAAGATCTGGCAGAAAGAGTAAATTATCAGCTGGCGATAATAGACGAATTTTCCAGCTTGCAACGAAACAGAACTTGTCTACTCGTAAAATAACACAGCGGACAAGTAAAACTATTTCACATATGACAGTCTGGCGCACTTTAAGATCAAATCCAAACGTTGCTCTTCGGAAATTAAAAAGAAAACCAAGACTGTTAAAGCATCATAAAGAAGGAAGGCTGAAGTGGGCAAAGGAAGTCATGACCTGGGATGCTGCTTGGGAAAAATATTATTTTTTCTGACGAAAAAATATTTAATTTGGATTGCCCAGACGATAATATTTCCTACTGGCATGATTTACGATCGGAACCTCGTGTTTTCTTCAGTAGACAGATGGGTGGTGGCTCTGTGATGGTGTGGGCAGCTTTTGCATGTGATGGGAAATGTGATCTGCAGCGAGTTCTTGGAAAAATGGACTCCATTTGTTATCAACAACTGCTTTACCAACACCTTATACCTTTTGGCCCATTTTTAGGAGGATCAAACTGGAAATTTCAGCAAGACAATGCGCCATGCCATGTGTTTAAATCAACTAAAAACTGGTTTCAAAAAGAAAAAATCAAGGTCTTAAACTGGCCAAGCCTTAATCCAGACCTGAATCCCAACGAAAACTTGTGGGGCCATTTGTCTCGTCAAGTGTAAGCAAATAACCGTCAGTATGATTCTGTGTATGAATTGGAACTAGCTATCATGGATGAATGGGACAAAATTCCCAAATATTTGCTCGAAAACCTAATTAATTCAATGAAAAATCGAGTATTTGAAGTTATTCAGAAAAATGGTGGATCAACATTATATTAGTTTTATTTAAAAAATTTGTTTTAGCTGGTGGTCTACGGTAAAACAATGTTTGAGATATCCGAGAGTTAATATAAAATATTCCCTTTAAAAAAACAATCATGTGTTCGTGTGTCTGTATATATATATATATGTGTGTGTGTGTGTGTGTTAGTTAACTCTAACTAACTGTGATATACTCTGGTATTTACTCTGATACGTACACGTTCATATTCTTCAATTAATCTACAGGCTTGATGTATACATATAAAGCAAAAACATCAGTGTCTGAGCAGTAAATTGACACCAGATTTTTTCCAATATTTCTTCCAAATCATTCATATTTTTAATGATTTAGAGCAATTAACGCAAAATAAAAAAAACATTATTTTGAAAATTAACTTTTCCTTCTGCTCATACTTACTTGAATAACAACTTTTCTCTGAAGATCCGGAATAAAACTAAATGAATCGCTCTCAGAAATGATTCCATCAAGCGCGCCGAAAAGAAAATTTCTAGTTTAATTTACTATCAACAAAAAACAATTTCCCTCCATACTTAATATGAATTATTTCCAGTATAACTGCATTATGAGTCATTAAATATTACTTCAAAACTAATGACTTCTTTTGCTCATAATTGAAAGAAAATTACCTAAGGAATATTATAATTTATTTTTTCTCTCTTGCCTTCGAAAGAAAGTAAAGAATTTTTCTTTTATGTTACGTGATTATGAAGTAATTTTCTCCGTGGATGTTTTTAATGAAACTTTCTATTATCATTTAAATGATTTTTTTTAGATTTAAGCGGAATTTTTCCAAAGAGTTATATTATACTTATTAAATAAATCGGTTCAAGGTGAAAACTTATTTGCTAAATATATTTTGAATTTTATAATTTGTGGGATAAATATTTACTCCCAATTAATATTTATATATATGTGATAATAATCACATTTGGAAAATTTAGCACAAGGGGATTGAAGCGTAGAACTTATGGGAGATGCAGTCGGTACGAGGAGTGATGCAGACGGGCCGAGTGTTCATTCAGGAAAACACTTACGAAATTTAGGAGAGTAACACATGCGGAGCCATAGAAGAGGAACACACATTTCCGACGATATCCAGGAAATCACCTTTATTCAATCAGTAGGCATTACGAAGGTATTAGATGCAGTGGCCACATGACTTGTCCGGCGTCCATGGCAGGACGAGACGTGTTAACAGAAGTGTTTACATGCCAGAGTTAAGAGAAAAGTGTTGTAACCACCGGACTGTGAACAGTAGGTCCGACAGCAACAAGAGTTAGAAACGAAGAGAGAGAAAAGTCTTCTGTTCATGCAATATTAAATGGGTGTTTTGCGATATTTACTCCAGAGGGCCTAAACTACTTAATATTTTAATTGGGCGTCTTTCGGTTCGTGGAGTTCACGTGTCCACTTAAGTTTATCGGGGACTTTACTGCTAGATCCCGCGCTTGTTAGAACAGCGAACTGTTGACCTGGGCGTAGGATAAGTGGCCATAAAGTTCTTGCAAAGTGGGGTTTTTGACGTTATAAAAGACATAACTTCAGAGTGGTTCGAGGGCTCTTCAAGAATTTTGACACTATACTGACATTCGGTATCTCATAAACTTTGAACACTCATATCTGGGGATGTTATTGAGTTCAGATACTTCACATGCCTGCTTAATGATCTGCAGGGCTAATATAAATTATACTTACTTTACTTTTAGGTTGTAATTTTCGGAAAAGGGGTTGTGCTTTATTAACAAGAGAATATGCTTTAAAGTAAAGTAATTTAGGAAGACGCGTTTTCTTGTTACATATATATATATATATACATGCATACACACAGACACACACACACACACGAACACATCTATCAGTATATATATATATATATATATATATATATATATATATATATATGTATATATATATATATATATACACACACACATACACACACACATATATATATATATATACACATTCATATTCTTTAATCCTTACACTGGCCGGATATGATCTGAAAGTCAAAAATATCGCACCTCTGCTAGAAGAGTGTTCATCTCCGAAATTTTCGATTATGATATAATTGCACCACAATGCTCTATAAGAAGTGCTTCTCATTCTCGAATAATGTTATAAGCCTAGTTCCAATACAATCTCCTAGATGGCGCTTATTACCCTCTTTCACGAATAGGAGTGGGGAACTTGCTGATGCGCGAAGAATGAAAATAAGATTTTAGTCAGTGCCTAATGTTGTTCTATTAAAATATTCCTGTAATAAAAATGTTCCTTAAAATTTTTTGGAAAATAAATGTTTTTATTTTTGAAAATAAATTTGTATTTTTTTCCAACTTTCTGTTCATGTTATCAAGGTTTTTTTCTTTGTATTGTGAAAAGTTTAGATGGATTATGCATTAGCATGGAGATTTGACAGTTTTCCTCAAGCTTTTCAGTCCATGTTCACAAAATGACGTTACTAAAAGAGGTTACTATATCTTGTAAATAAAATTCAAAATCATGCTTTAAAAATTGAAAGCAACTTTAATCTATATATATACAACGGTTCCGTAACTGACTCACTGACATACAACGCACAGACAAAACCGCTGGACCTTAAAGGGCTGGAATTTTTGCATGGCGATTCTTCTTATAGTGTAGGGGTGCACTAAAAAAGATTTTTGAAAAATTCTTCTTAGATTTTTTTAAATTAAATTTTTAAGATGTTTTAGTAACATTTTTTTTAAGTTTGCATTTAAAATATTAATTTGAGGGTTATAAAATTTATATCACAAGAAAGATCATAAAATTTCCTTTAAAATGAAATCTTTTTCGAATCATTACCTTAATTTTCTGATATTTGGTGAATTTTTAAAGATTAAATTTTAGAATTTAATTTATTAAATGCTGATCACGTGATTTCCTTTTCTGGTACTTTAAATAAATTTATCGTCACGCGCATAACAACTAAATAGACAAAAAAAATGTTTTTTTTCTATCTAATGCAGCAGACGATTGGATATTATCCCCAAAAAAATAAATATCCCTTACGATTTTTTTATAAATATATATATTTCTTACATCAATTGTATACATTGATTGTCGCATTTATTATAAATATATATATTTATTTTTTTGGGCATTAATTGCATACATTGACCGTTGTATTTAATTTGAATGCACTCCGTAGCGACTCCGTGGTTTTCAGCCAGTAGTACAGTGGTTCTCAAACTTTATACAGTCTGAGCGCACTTACAATACTACAGATATTTGCTGGTGCACTGTATACAAAATAGGACTAACATGTTATAATTTGGTGCAAATCTGTTCAAATAGGCGTGATTTAACTGGTCTTGTTTTAATAAAGTTCATCATTTTAACAACTTGATCTAAGACCTCTCTTAAATCCTCTCCTAATGTTCTTGACACCAACGCCGCTCTATGAAGGAAGCAATGAGTTACAATAACATTTTTGTTTTGTTCCTTTATAAAAGATACAAGACCCTTGTTGCAGCCTATTATAGAAGGAGCTCAATCTGTGCAAATGCCTACACATGATTTCCACGATAACTGCCATTTATCAAGGTAGTTATCCAGGATGTTAAAAATGTCCTACTTTTTGTAGTCAGACTTATTTCTTTGCAAAAAAGAAACTGATTTGTAATTTGATTTTCGTTAATGAAAAGAAAGAATGATATGAGTTAAGCCTTGATAGTAATGTCGGTTGACTCGTCAACTTGCAGTGCAAAATCAGAACACTGGAGTTTATTACCACATACATTTTTCTTAATATCGGAAGACATTTCCAAAATACTCCTGTTGACAGTATCATTGGACAGAGGTGTCTAGCTTATTTTCATAGCTGCTTCATTTCCTAACATCGTACTGACAATCTTTTGGCAAGCAGGCAAAATAAGTGATTCACCCAAAGTATGAGCTTTCATATTTTGTGCGATCAGCTCTGAGACTTGGTAAGAAGCAATTGGTTAAGAAACATATCCATTTTTATGGGTGAATTATTTTTAACAAAGACAATTATATCAACGGTAGTTATTCTGAAAGTTGTAAAAGACACAATACGTTTACTCTTGACGGCAGTTCACAAGACACGACACGCCCACTCAACAACGCCTGTTATGCAACACTGCCAGTTGCCACGTGATGAAAGCTAGTGCCGGTGTTAACATGCCGTCCCAGCCACGTTTGTTACGTGTTTTAAACGCGTAAAAAATTTGCGGATCAGAAGCTAGTTGCAAGAAAAGTAACTTATAACTTTCATAATAATGTCGCAACGAAACAAGCCGTTTGTTCGTAAAGAAATGGTATAATATAGTAACTTAATATATATTTGCATTTCATATCTGGATAGATTTTTTAGGAATACTACGGAGCACACCTGGAAAAGCTCTGGGGCGCACCAGTGCGCACGGGCGCACAGTTTGAGAACCACTGCAATAGTATATAGTTTTGCGTTCTGAACAATAAGTTTTCCAAAATGATCATAGGCATTCATAAAACAAGAAATGAAAATTCGACTTATATCGTCTTTAGTTCTTCCTGAAAATATGTCTATTTTGAGATGTAACATTCTTCTATCAGAGGTGCGATATTTGTGAATCGTCAGTCAATTTACACTCTTTTTTAATTCATTCACAATTTCAACTTATCGAGCAATTAACACATCTTTAAGAAAAAACCTGATAATTATTTTAAACATTAACTTTTTATTTTCTTCGAGCTTACTTCAAGAACAATTTTTCTGTGAAGAAAATTAAATGAGTCCCTTTCCCAAATGAATCCATCAAAAGCGTCAAAAAGAAAATTTTTATTTTAATTTTTGATCAACAAAAACAATTTTCCTTTATATTAAATATGAATTATTTCCAGTATAACTGAACTACGAGTCATTAAATATTGCTTGAAAACTAATGACTTCTTTCTCGCATAATTGAAAGAAAATTACCAAAGAAGTATTATGTTTTTTCTCCGTTGCCTTCGAAAGAAAGTAAAGTAAGTTCCTTTTATGTTACCTGATTATGAAGTAATTTTCTCCGTGGATGTTTTTAATGAAACGTTTAATTATCACTTTTTATTATCACAATTAAACAACTTTTTGTCTAAAATTAAGTAGATGTTATCTAAAACTGTACATTATCTTTATTAAATAAATCTTTCCAAAGTGAGAGGTTGTTTCCCAAATATAGTTTAAGTGATGTGATTTGTGGGATTAGTATTCGATCTCAGTTGATGCATATATGAATATATATATATATATATATATATCTGTATCATATTGTAACTCAATTTATGAAACATCAAGAAAACAAACTCTAAGTATGATATCAATATATAAAATCCTGTTTAAGATAACTCCCAAGACAAAATTTCGGTAACCAATTAAAAAGTTACTATTTTAAATAATAAATATTGGGCTTTTTTACATAATTTAATCACAGTCAAATTAATGACCATAGTGATATCATTTATGAAAAGGGATCACATAAACGCTTTAATTAAACATGATATCCTAAAGGAATTGCTAATGTTGTCTATTTTTAAGAAAATGAATTTATCGAATTTGATCACTTATAAAATGGTCAAATGTTCCAAAAAACCGATTCAGCAGGCTGTGAGTGTTAAGGGAAACTTTAAGCGAAACAAACTGTTTTTCATCTGCTTCGTTCTCTTTATTGCCGTAGTACATAAATGACTTAATGGCAAGAGTGAATTTTAATTTTTTCTTTGGAAGAAAATTCAATATGAAACAGAATTATTAATTTACATTGGAGGGAAAGAAATCATGAGTTTTAAATTGTGCCTTTTCCAATTCTAAGTAAATTATTTTATAATTACGTGCTATTATTTCCATTTCATTTAGAATCAGTTTTTGAATGTATTTTTAAAATTCTTGTTGAACTCGATTAAAAACAATAAAAAAGATATGGTAGATATATATATATAGCAGAATGTTGCAGTGGGCTGAAGCATAAACAAGTAAAAAGAAGCATTCGTTTAAAAGCAAAAAAAAAAAGGTTAATTTTCACCACAAAGTAAACTCGAGCTAACATTTAGCGTCGATGATAGCTTTCGGTCTGACACAATGCTCCGACTGACCTCCACGAGAGCTAAGTAAAGCAAGCACGTTATAGACATTCAAACCACGTGTGTATCTGGCTGCATTTGCATATGCAGAGAAATTTACGCCAAATAAACCCCAATATAATTTTCACAAAAATGTAATACTGCACTTACAATAAATAACAAAAAATTACTACACTTACAATAACAAACATTACAAAAAACATATAAACACCGAAAAAAAAGAAATGTTAAATTCAAACATCGCAACCAGCGTTCGGGAATGACGTCCGAACATCGCGACTTGCGACCGCAAAGAAGCGGTTACATCGTCATTCCTGAAGCATGCACCTCACTCGCTGTACGGGAAAAACATCATAACGTTTAACTTCCAAATTGGGAAGACAGAGAGTGGGGAGTATCCCAACAAGTCTTAGGCTGTTTATTTGCTAGCTTACTAATTAGCTTGCATAACCATACAAATATATTTTAAAGCATGCACCTCACTCGCTGTACGGGAAAAATATCATAACGTTTAACTTCCAAATTGGGAAGACAGAGAGTGGGGAGTATCCCAACAAGTCTTAGGCTGTTTATTTGCTAGCTTACTAATTAGCTTGCATAACCATACAAATATATTTTAAAGCATGCACCTCACTCGCTGTACGGGAAAAAACATCATAATGTTTAACTTTCAAATTGGGAATACAGAGAGTAGGGAGTATCCGAACAAATCTTAGGCTGTTTATTTGCTAGCTTACTAATTAGCTTGCATAACGATACAAATATATTTTAAAGCATGCACCTCACTCGCTGTACGGGAAAAAAATCATAACGTCTAACTACCAAATTGGGAAGACAGAGAGTGGGGAGTATCCCAACAAGTCTTAGGCTGTTTATTTGCTAGCTTACTAATTAGCTTGCATAACCATACAAATATATTTTATAATTTAACGTGGGATGAAAATGGGCATTATATTAAGAAATATGCATCATTAAAGGGGACAGTGGATCTTCCAACCTAACTTTTTTTGTTTTGAATGGATTTTCCTGAAATTTCAATATGTGATTAGTACCATAGATATGTAAAAGTGGTTAACATTTAATGATGAAATATTAATAATTTATGAATTAGGAATTATTAATTATATCAAAAAGTGGCCTAATTAAAAATGTTCCATGCGCATTTCTTTTGCATATAATATGGTAATTTTTATTAACAGCATACCTTCTAGAACTAACAATGAAACTTATTGCTTATTTTAAGCATTCATTAAAAATATAACGAGAAAAAAATAATAATAGTGAAAACACCCTTTTTATTACGCAAAATACCTAAAAATCATCTTTTAGAGTACAAAATTTAGAAATTCTGAGCTACGAAGCATAATTATTTTCAATAAGATTTATTTGATATACAGATAAGTATGTAAAGCTTAAATTTCAAAGCAATACGATAATTAGAAATGCGCCTGGAACAGTTTGAATATTCGTATGACATGAAAATTTTTATTTTGAGAAAAACACATTTAAAGTTATTGCTATTAATAACCACATAATATGTAAATTAAATACAAATGCCTATAACTAGGAAAGTAATCGCAGAAATTAAAAA
>OU015490.1:119974595-120012095 GCA_907164885.2 Dolomedes plantarius
GAAAAAGAACTAAGGTTACAATAAAACTACAGTGGCACTAAGTAATATAAAGTATATTTCTGAAAATTACAAGAAAATTCAAATTAAGACATCAGTATAGTAAAGTAAGACACAGTAGAAAAAAACAACATGTGTAATGCCGTTACGAAACTGATACTATCAGTAACGCTGCTGCGGCTGTGTTTGAGAAAGCGGGGCAACCATAGACGTTGCGTCCTGGGGGGAACGTGCCTCCCCAACTTAACTTGAAATAAATTAAAACGTTAATAGAAGTTCTGTTAAAAACAGAAAATCGTAGAAAACTTATAAGAAAGTTGTTTTTTTCCGCTTTTTTAAACTGAGAAACTCAAGATTCTGATTATGACTTTACCCTTAACATAGTTTTTTAACAATGATATGATCCATAACAAAAATTCGATGTTATATTTTTCTCATCTATACAGAGGCTGTTCGCACATTTTTTAGACGATTTTGGTAAGCGGTAATAAAAAATCGTTTGCTGCAAAGTTTAAAATAAAGAGAGTGGAAAAAAATGTCAAGAGTAACTCCAAATACTATCAGGAACATATTTTATCGCCAATTTTTCTGAATGAAATACCATCGCTATACCCACAGTGCCATCAGTCTGTGAGACTCCATCAAGACAAAGCTAGCAGTCACACATCAAAATCCACTGTAAATTTCCTAAAAGAAATGGAACAAAAAACTGGTATCAAGGCCATACCCTTCACTGATATCCCTACTAAATCTCCCGATGTATCACCTATGGATTTTTGTGCTTTCGGACTTTTAAAATCTGCATTATCCAAATGTCGTCCCAAACCCTTACAGGACTCTCTGGAAAGCTGTTCAGGAGGAATGGGATAGAATACCTCTTCTGACCCTTCAAAAGGCATTATTATCCTGGAAATTGCGGTGTCCAAAGATAGTTCAGAATAAGGGATGTCAAATAGAACATTTAAAACACAAGAATTTTATGTAATTTAGTTTCGTGAGTACAATATAAGTCGTCTAAAAAATGTCTTAACAGCCTCTGTATATATAAAACGCGTATTTATGCGTCTCAAATATGGACGATATATCCACACTCCGAATGGCAAAGGCTGCAACTACCAGATGTAAACATTAGCGGCTGTCCGCAATTTACAACCGGGTGTCAACATGGATTTACGCACTGAAATCGGGAATGCTCCAAGCGAGCTGCACTATCAAGTGAAAATTAGGAACAGTCTCAAGAAAGAAAGTAAGGAATAAATAATTAAAAGAGAGCATAATTGTTCGCGATGTTAGGCCTAATCCTCACCGGCATAGCAACCGACAACTAGTAATTGTTAATTTTCTACACTTTTTCCGGTACTTGCTGAATTTTTACTCCATGTTACAGGTGAAGAAATTTTCCCAACAATTTATTATTTGATATAATTAAGTGTAGATATCTGCATTGTGAACAATAGTACATACAGAAAGTCATGTAATCCCCCACTATATTTTAGTACTTGCTGAATTTTTACTCCAAGTTTTAAGTGAAAAAAAAATTTCCCCGAAAATTTCTTATTTGATGTAATGATAAAGTGTGGCTATCTTAATTTTGAAAAATAGTACATTCAGAGAGGGATGTAATTTTTAAAATCACTGGTTTAGGGTTTCTCAGTCTCATCTTTAACTCTGTTCTGAAGTAATGGAAATTTTCATTTTTTAATTGCAGGGTTTTAGAATCAGCCTTATCGAGAATATCCCTTAACAATGTATATATATGATGACAGGTAATGGTAACATTCCTTCCATATGTTAATTTCAGTTGAGTTGTTTCGCAAAAGAAAATATAAAACTAAAAGCGACCATTCTGGTCCCGCAGCGGCTAGTTTTATTTATATTATATTTATTTTTCTCATTGTATAACTTTTGAATACTAATCAAACATCAATTCTATTGTTATTCAATTTTAAAAAAAAATCAAAATATTTCAAATTTTAAGAACCGTCCGGTAGTCAATGCGCTGAGAAGGGCCCTAGCTGAATTCAATTCATGCACCCCCCCCCCCAAAAAAAAAAATCTAGAAGCACTCTATGCCTATGGTGTCAACTGAACCCTCCTTCTCCCGGCCGCACCTCTCCAACTGTCGAGCTCTGTGATGTATTGATAAAACAACTTACACTCTAAAGTACTGTACTAGGCAGCGTTCCGCTCTCTTATCACTCATTTCGTCCCGAGATTTGGTTATGTTTAGACAGACCTTGTAAAATAAACTGTGTAATCACACGTCATATGTAATACTAGCCGCTGCGCGACCAACATGGTCGCTTTTAGTTTTATATTTTCTATGGCAAAACAACTCAATTGAAAGTAACATGTGTACTGGTGCATATACATTGGTGCAGAGTTCTCTGCATGCAGACCCCCGACTCCTGTCATCACATTAGTCCCGGTAACATTAGTCACGGTAAGCCCCCAAGGTCCCTCGTGTTTCTTGATCTAGTGTCCCCCCGCCCCCATTGTCACCATTTGACCCCCGGACCCCGGGTCCTTTGATACTCCGCATCCGGACCGCGAGGGGATGCGATCCACGCATATACAGAGTACGGAGTAAACATCATTCACTGGATTCCCCAAGTCACAGCAGAGCAGAGTGCATGAATGCAAACGAAACATAAGGAATGTTACCCTTACCTGTCATCATAAATATACGTTGTTAAGGGTTAGTAGGAGCTCAGCCAAAAAATTTATAATCATTGCAAAATTCACTATATAGCTGATTCTAAAACATCGTGATTAAAAAATTTGAATTTCCATAACTGCAGAACAGAGTTAAAGATAAGACTGAGAAACCCAACACCAATGATTTTAAAAATTGCATCGCTCATTGTATGGACAATTTTTCAAAATTTAGATATCTATACTTTATCATTAAATCAAATAAGAAATTGTTGTGGAAAATTTTTTTTCTCTTAAAAAATGGAGTAAAAATTAAGCAAGTACTAAAATATAGTGTGGCTTACAAATATGATATTGATAAAACTTCTTGATATACACAGTTGAGTATTTCAGCATGAGTAGATACTACAGTGACAGAATTAAAAGAACGGACTCTAGATAAACCTACATGCAACTGTCCATGACTAAACATTGAATTTGATAGGTCTGAACATATTTTATCAAAAGATCAGCGGTTGTAATAAATGTCGCCACTACACACACGCGGTTTTAAATTGAGGGCGGCCGCTAATGTTTACATCCGATAGTTGCAGCCGTTGCCATTCGGAATGCAGAAATATCGTCGATTTTTGTGCCGCATACCTACACGTTTTATATATGAGGCGGTGAAAGGCAAAGTGGTGTAAGTCAGTAAGTCAAGTGGTGTAAGTCAAAAGAGTTTAACTGCCAAAACTACAAAAATTCCACCATAAATTGAACAAATTATAATTCATAACAATTATTACAATATTTCAAATATTAACTATTTACAATTCCACTATAAATTGAACATGGAGATTTCATATTTGCCCCCGAATGAAAAAAGTTGAAAATGTGACTTACACCACTTTGCCTTTCAACGTCTCATACATAGATTTATGTACTCGCACGTTATTATGCAATTTAAGTTTTTTAAGAATGATCTCGCTTAAACCGAAAATTTCGTTAATCCGAAAATGGTCTGTTCCCAATAATTTTGGATTATCGTGACTCCACTGTATTTTCATACACTGCTGGCCACCCAAATTGCAACACCAAGAAAGACAAGAGATATCACAACAAAATTTATTTTGTAGATAACATGTTGACCAAGTATCAAATGATTAAATTTATAGACTTCTGTGAAGTGTGGTTCCTGCCAAAATCAGTAGCCAGAGTAGCCGCCATTGTTGGAGATCACCGCTGCCACACGCCTCGGCATTGATTCAAAGAGACTTTGGATGAGTTCTTGGGGTACAGCAGACCAAGCAGCTTCCACACGTTGCCAAAGTTGATCTGCTGTGGCAGCTGGGGATGGAATCTGGGTCAATCGAAGAGCAACCATGGACCACATGTTTTCTATCGGCGAAAGATCCGGAGAGCGAGGCGGCCAGAGAAGCAATTCAATCTGGCGATTGACGAAGAACCGTTGGACAATGCGTGCCACGTGTAGTCGCGCATTATCCTGATGAAATATGGCTGTGGGCAAGCCCTGAAGGTAAGGAAGGACAACTGGCTCCAACACCTCGGAGATGTAGCGCTGGCTGTTTAAAGTACCGGCAATGCGTACTAGAGGTGTGCGAGAGTGATATCCAATACCGCCCCATACCATAATACCCGCTGCAGGACCAGTGTGGCGGTGCATAACGCAGCTGTTCAGCATCCTCTCTTCACGGTGTCTCCAGACTCGAATGCGAAAATCGTGGTGTTGCAGGCAGAAGCGTGACTCGTCTGTAAAGACAATTTCATTCCATTCTGCCGTCCACATCCTTCTGTCATCGCACCATTGGCGGCGGAGACGTCTGTGGTTCTGCGTCAAGGGTAGACAAAGCAATGGACGTCTTGCGGACAGACCACTCTGCTGTAAACGGCGTCGAATGGTACGCGCAGACACTGGATGATGCGTTACAGACTGCATGTGCTGTGCTATGGTTCGTGATGTGACTGAGCGATCCGTCACTGCCTTTCGCACAATTTGCCTGTCATCGCGTGAAGTGGTGCGCTGAGGTGGATGCGATCGAACACGCCGGTCCGTCGTACCCTCCTGCATCCAACGATCACATATCCGCATTACAGTTGTTTGGTTTCGTCCAACACGACTACCGATTTCCCTGAAAGATAATCCACAATCTCGGTAGGCCACTATCCTTCCTCTGTCGAACTCGGATACTTGATCAAAAGATGATCGCTGTTTTCGACGAGGCATAATTGATCGTTTTTTTTTGAAGAAACCACAAGAAAAACACAATTTCCGAACTTGAAATCGTCGAAATCTCCAAGCCTTAAATAGCGCTTTGAAGTGGCGCCATAGGCGCGCGTGATGTGCGTCTGCGCTGAAATTCTAATCATTTGCATACCTCACCTCCGCTAATACATGCTGTAAATTTCATGTTATTTGCATGTTTCCTTCAGGGTGTTGCATTTACAGTGGCCAGCAGTGTATATACACTACATGGACAAAAGTATTTGGACATTGCAGAAAATCGACAAATATGCAAATACTGAGTTCGGCGAACGATATGCTAGGGAGGGCATGGATAAAATAAATAGCAGTTTATTTTCCATAAACTATTCATTCACTCAAGTGGTGCTATGCCTCGTGGACCTCAACTTACCGTGTTCCAACTTGGGCTCATCATAGGATGCCATTTGTATCCTCTTTCTGTGCGAGCTATCGCATCCAAACTGGAAATTCCAACATCGAGTGTAGCGTATGTTATCCAGCGATGGGAGCAAGACTGAGCAACAACAGCAAAATAGAAGTCCCGGACGATCGCATAAACTGGCAGATCCTGACAGAAGATGCTTGGTACTTCATGTCAAAAAGTCGCGTACTTCTCCTGCCCCTGCGGGCACTGTAGAGGTTGTAAATGCATCTGGGAGCTCCGTTAGTGGTGAAACTATCTGCAGAAAGCTGCACACGATCGGTTATCATGGTCAAACAGCTGCATGCAAACCATTGAAGACATCTGTCAACGAGAGCATGGATTGGCCTGGTGTGTCGCCCGTCGTTCCTGGACCATTGAAGAATGAAAAACTGTTCTTTGGAGTGATGAGTCTCGGTATTCACTCTTCCAGTCTGATGGACGTATTTGGGTGTGGCGACGACCCGGAGAACAGTTTCATACAGACTGTGTTGTTCCAACAGTGAAGTTCGGAGAAGATTCCATCTTACTGTGGGGTTGTTTATTCTAATTAGGACTCGGTCCATTGCTTTCTGCACCTGGTACCATGAACGCTGACGTGTATCTCGACGTTCTGGATAATTCGGCTCCGCCTACGCTATGCCTAAACTAGGGGGATGATGGTTGTTTCTTCCAACACGCTCGTGCTCCATGTCATACCCCAAAACGTTTGCTGGACGGGTTTTCATAAAATGAGGTGAATTTACTTGACTAGCCTTCTCAGAGAACTTACCTCAATCCGATCGAGCACTTGTGGGACGAACTGGAATGACGGGTATGACACTGCCACCTACGCCCATCTTCAGAACAATCTCTTCTCAATGTCTTGCAATAGGAATGACAGACTTTCCTGCCCAGACTCATAGAAGTTTTGTTGAAAGCATGCCTCAACGTGTTGCTACAGTAATAAAAGCAAAAGCAAGGCCTACAAGTTACTAAATAGAATAATAAAACAAGTTCAGAAAAAATGCAGTGGACAAATACTTTTATCCATATATATATATAGGTATATATATATAAATATATAAAGGTATATATATATATATATATATATATACAGAGGCTGTTCGCACATTTTTTAGACGATTTTGGTAAGCGGTAATAAAAAATCGTTTGCTGCAAAAGAAATAATTGCAGTTGTACTATGTTTTTAAAAGTCAAAATTATCGTCTGCAGCTTGAAAGTTTTGTTTTTATTCAAAATGGCGTTTTTAACAAAGCAGTGGTTCGAAGGCTACATTTATGCTCTTTCCGAAGAGAAATATGCATACTCCGTTATCCAAAAACGATGTGAGAGTCATGGTTTTGTGATATCTAAAGCGTCGATAGGTAATATCGTCAACAAGAAAGGAAAAAAACGTCAAATTGGAGCCTCAAGTGGGACAAAAATTCCAAACAAGTATCCAAGGAAAAAACGGACATCTTCGACTATTGCAAAGGTACGTTGTTTAATGTTAAAATAAAATCCCCCTAGTCAAAGGACAGTTGCAAAATCATTAAAATGCTCGGTGTCCACTTTAAACAAAATGATAAACGTTCATTTAAATCTTAAGAAAGCGAAAAAACTCAATGTGCATCGTCTTCTTCCAAATCATATCGCTGAACGCAGGGCACGCTGCAGAATTCTATTTGAGAAACACTCATCCAAAGAAAAATGGAAAACAATTGTCACAATAGATGAATCATGGGTGTATTTAAATGATTGCAACAAAAAAGAGCCATTTATTATCATAAAAGGGGAGAAAAAAATTTAAGTACATGGTTCAAAGAATCGAAAGAAAGTTTTTCTAAGGGATTCATGATTGTGGCTGGTTTTTCTTATAATGGCAAGTTATAAATAAAGAGTGTGGAAAAAAATGTCAAGATTAACTCCAAATACTATCAGGAACATATTTTATCGCCAATTTTTCTGAATGAATACCATCGCTTTACCCACAGTGCCATCAATCTGTGAGACTCCATCAGGACAAAGCTAGCAGTCACACATCAAAATCCACTGTAAATTTACTAAAAGAAATGGAACAAAAAACTGGTATCAAGGCCATACCCTTCACTGATATCCCTACTAAATCTCCCGATGTATCACCTATGGATTTTTGTGCTTTCGGACTTTCAAAATCTGCATTATCCAAACGTCGTCCCAAAACCCTTACAGGACTCTGGAAAGCTGTCCAGGAGGAATGGGATAGAATACCTCTTCTGACACTTCAAAAGGCATTATTATCCTGGAAATTGCGGTGTCGAAAGATAGTTCAGAATAAGGGATGTCAAATAGAACATTTAAAACACAAGAATTTTATGTAATTTAGTTTTGCGAATACAATATACATCGTCTAAAAAATGTGTGAACAGCCTCTGTATATATACTGTATATATTATATATATATATATATATATATATATATATATATATATATATATATATATATATATATATATATATATATATATATATATATATATATATATATATATATATATATATATATATATATATATATATATATATATGAACTGAATATACTGGAAGAAGGGGGAAACGATTTGGCATAAAAAAAGTTACATTTTGGAACTTTTTTTTTATTATGCCAAATCGTTTCCCCCTTCTTCCAGTATATTCAGTTCAAATTTGAAGTCATTATGACCAGTGGTTCTTTTTTTGCAGCCTTTTGAAAGTGGGACTTTAATTATGGACACCCTGTATAAATATATATATATATATATATATATATATATGTATATAAGTATACATATCTATAATTTCTCTTTGATCATTTATTTATGTACATGAAAAATCTTTTCTAAAAAATTTTGAGCATTAGAACCACGTTGATCTATATTTTCTTACTTTTCTCCTCATAAATTTTTGGCATCGTCTCAGGCTCAATTTATTAATGCCTTGAACTGCACCGGATATAAACAACAGATGAAACTTCCGCATCTGTAAGCATTCATCTGAAAAAAATTCTGCCGTATGTGTATCCAAAAGAAGTAGAATCATCCGATAGAGCTTCCGTAATGGCCCTCCAAGTTTGTAAACTTTACATCCATTTTTTCCCCGTTTCTTAGTGAAACGTGACATTTTCGTCGGCGGTTTTGGGGAAACGTTTCACCTCTTGAATCCGTTTCGATCGAAGCTACGGACTGATTGATGTGTGCTCTTTCTTTGATGCGAAAGTAATATAAGCTTATCTGAAATGATGTATACACTGAGCAGATGTAAAGAGTTGGCTGGGTTCGTGAAGATTTATACAGATGCCAAGGCATTTGACACTAAGTCATTAGCCTATGTTTTGCTTCCCAGTATCTTTGTACAACGGAATTAAAAGAACTAAGTGCAGAGCACACGTCAATATGGCTAATCCAACAAAATGGGAGGAAAGCGAGGCAGCGCTGTGACAGATTTAGTGTTAACCAGGGTGCACCACGAGGAGGCCTGTCACTTTACACCCCGGGGTTCGTGAAGAAATTATGGGTATACGTCTGTGTATTTGAAATGGATATGTTTTGCCAAAAAGATGTTTCTCATTCCCCAACTTAGTTTGTCCTATAAAGGACTAATTTTATTAACCCCTCTCAATTTTTTCGTAATATTTATATTTACCCTCAAGCGAGATAGGATTTAAAAATGACCCATGAGAGAGCATAGCAGTTTTAGAACTAGAGGTTTCATCTATATAAGGCATTGCCCTATTTCGAAATTTTCTATCCTGACGACAGTTCTGACCACAGGGAGGGTCAACATTGGAAACAGGGGTTATGGAGTGATGTTTAATTGCGCCTTTACATGCATTCTATTCAGGCACTTTTGTCTCGGGAAGACGTCCGCTGTTCTTCTCTTAGTAATGCATTAATAAATCCGGGTTTTATAGCCGAAAGTGTGTATTTCATTCAGTCGTAAGGGTCAAAATTAGACCATTTTGGCCCTACAACTACAAATTTACGAGGTGTCTCGTGTTCTAATATTTTAAACCGTAATATATATATATATATATATATATATATATATATATATATATATATATATATATATATATATATATATATATATTAAATGCACAGATATGTAATACAGTGTGCACAGTCATATAGTCATATAGTCATATAGCACAGTCATATACACAGACATATTGTACAGTATGCAAAGGCATTGCATACAAATATTTGTATGCAATGCCTTTTATGTTGGACAAATATCAATAAAAATGTAATTCTGCCCTTAACGCGAAACAATTACTAGTTGCGCCAGATATCAACAGCTCTCCAATTCCTCGCAATGGCATTCGGCCAACTGTAACATGTGTTGGCAAACGCTTAGATTGTTTGGGAATCTATCCTGATGACAGCCATTACTTTTTATCTGTAACTGTTGCTGTTGGAATTGTAAACAAAGGCCTTACAAAAAAGAGATATTTCTAATAATTTCGATCGCGCATTTGCTCTAACGGATGAAAGCAATTTCTTTTTTAGGGAATTAAAGAGTTCCTTCACAATGTAAAACGATCGTCGCGTAGTTTATGGAGCATGCAATGTCAAATTGTTTTCCTTCTCTTTTCATAACATAATATAAATACAAAGATATATATACACTGCTCAAATAAAATTAGGGGAGCAACCAAAGAAGTTAAGAAAACCGTGCGAGACAGCCACGTATTGGCATAAAATGGATAGTACACGCGTATCAATGCGCAATACAGTAAAAAAGACGTAAAAAATTTGTAATTAAGCTTTAATTGGTTGAAAATATGGAAAAAACATGAAAAGATGATTTCGGGCAACAATTTGGTTACATGTAAACGATAAAAAAGTATTGTTTAGAAATGATGCAAGATTTTTAATATGGCGTGTGGTCTCCTCGAACAGCTAAGACTGCTGCACGCCTTTTTTCCATGGATACGATGATGTTATCGATAAGACTTTGGGGAATACTGTTCCACTCCTCAAGAAGTGCACTCTCCAAGTCTCGGAGAGTAAAAGGCGGCCTTGGTCTCGCAGCAATGCGTCGTCCGAGCATGTCCCAAACATGCTCGATTGGATTCAGATCAGGAGAGCACGCTGGCCATTCCATACGCTGTATTGTTTCAGCTTCAAGCATGTTCTCCACAAGACGAGCTGTATGCGGTCTGGTATTATCATGCTGGAAAACAAAGGAATCTCCAATGACTGCAGCGTAAGGTATGACATAAGGTCTCAGTATCTCGTCTGCATACATTCGGGCCGTCAAAGTTCCATTCCGAATAATATGCAGGTCCGTACGTCCACCTATGCTGATTCCACCCCATACCATAAAACCAGTTCGTCTGTATTGGGACCTTTCACGAACGAATGTGGGGTTATTTCGAGTGCCCCTTTCCCTCCATACCAAAACACGTCGGGTGTCACACTCCACACTGAATCGGGACTCGTCTGTAAACAGCACTTGGCTCCAATCATGTTGCTCCCAATCTCGATGCTCAGCAGCCCATCTTCTTCGGGCCGCATGGTGCCGTGAGGTCAACGGAATGCAGACCATTGGCCTACGTGCATAGAGACCTCCCAGATGAAGCCTATTACGTACTGTTTGGCACCCTTCGTCCTGTTGCCAAGAGCAACTGTCTTTGCAGCTGAGTACCATTGTCTGTTCTGTTTCGACGAGCTGTTAACAGCAGATACCAGTTATCAGTTGCTGTAGTGGCGCGTGGCCGACCTTGCCCTGGTCGACGTCTAACATTCCCTGTTTCTTGGAATCGATTCCACAAGCCTTGCAACGACACTTCTGGCGACTCCAATAGCGTCCGCGACACTACATTGTGTTTGCCCGGATTCAAGTCTGCGTATAATACGCCATGCCATGGATTCCGGTAAATCACGTTGTTGAGACAGTTTCAAGTCACCTTTTCTCAAAAAGAATAACTGAGCAATCGAATTTCACAGTTAAGGCAGTGAAACAGACGTTTCTGCAACATCCCGATTTCCTCCCTTATGTTCTTTTTCTGGTTTTTGACGTCATGAACTTTGATTTGTATATGAAGTTTTCTTCTTCTGTTTCCGGCTAGGCTTTATATTATGGATGATATATTTTATGTTACTTATCGGTGTAAGTATTTGCGCAATTTCGTTAAAACCATGTGCTCTCCTAATTGTTTTGAGCAGTGTATATATATATATATATATATATATATATATATATGTATGTATGTGTGTATATATATATATATATATATGTGTGTGTGTGTGTGTGTATATAATGTGGGATACATTTTGTGTGAAGGAGTATTTGCACTCATCAAAGCAATAATCCCTCCAAATATCTAACAATAACAAATATATTTAATGAAAGTGTGGTTAAAATAGTATAAACGCGTCTACAGGTCGTCTTTAAGCGTCTGACTCCTATACGTCTCAGAGTCGGTCCTCTCGTAACAACCGCGAACCGTCCTGTTCCCCCGAAAAACTCTCCCAGAAAAGGGGTTGGCCAGGATCGGGGTTTATTTCCCTCTCAGGCATTTCGGCTCTGCAGCTCTGTTGTTAGGCGCGGGGCAGTGCGGGGATTCGTCTCAGACACACACACACACACACACACACACACATATATATATATATATATATATATATATATATATATATATATATATAAAAGAGCTTGTCTGTTTGTTTGTCCGCTATAGAATCATAGACTGTTTCACCCACCGGGACCAAATTCGGCACAGTTAATGTTTAGGACCCGAGAAACTTAAATCAGGAAAAACGAAATTTGGGGCTCAATTAGTTTTTTAAAATTAATTTTTTAATGATTTTTGTGCCCCTGTGCGCACCTCTTAAATGTGGATACAGCCCCTTCACGACACCCAGTGAAATTCGATACGCGGGGGAAAAGAGGTTTGTTTCGAGGGGTGATTTGGGGGTGGTATGAGAGTTGGTTTGGGGGTGACGGGGGGGTGGAGGGCGAAGTGTTTATTTTATTTTTCTTACGTTTAGTGGAGTCGTGAGTCTAAAAAGGTTGAAAACCGCTGCTTTAGACGATTTTAGACAATGGCGTTCAAACTAATAGAACTTAATAAAATTTGGAAAAAAAAGGAAGAAAAAAAAGAAAAAAGAAGTTTGTCCCATGGCCAGTTTTTTGGAAGCCTTCTGTTGATCTAAATATATTAATTCTTTGATGATCATAAAATGGGAAGAAGTTTAAGAGTTCTACAGTTTTTTCCCCCTAAGTTCCCGATACAGAGTTAATATACGATACGTATTTGAATTACTTATTCCGTGAAATCATATAAGATAAATCTTTTAGAGTTTTGGCGGATTTTTAAGCAGTGGGAGGAAAAGCTCTTTAAACAGAGAAACATAACGACACATAACTTTCATTCCGAACTATAAGTTCATTAGTTATATTAAGGCATAAGAAAATTAATGAAATTATTTTTAAAGATTGATTGCCCGGGTAGATATACAGATATAAAATTTTTCATGCTTTCCATCAAAAAAATACTAGGTATATCATTTCAGTAGAAACGCGCTAAGCGCATTCTGTCTGGCCAGATAAACAGAGCGATAAAAAGAGCGGGGGGTGCAGCCCAGTATTTTTTTGATGGAATGCATGAAAAATTTTATATCTATATATCTACCCGGGCAACGCCGGGCAATAATGCTAGTATATATATATATATATATATATATATATATATATATATATATATATATATGTATGTATATAGTATATGTATATACAAGGTGCGCCCATAAAGTAACCGGACAATTCTTTATAAATAAGAAAAATATCACTCACCTTCAAATAAATTTAACTCCTTTAAAGTAATCATAAAAGGAGTCTATAAAAATTTTCCAACGTTTCTCCAAGTCATCGAAACATTGTTTATAGGCGTTGGGACTAAACGTTCGCTAAATACGCGTAACATTTCCGAGGCGTTTTCAAATCTCTCTCTGTCCTTTAATGGTCATCTTCAGCTACGGAAAAAGGAAAAAAAATCAGTTGGCGATAAGTCGGGAGAATATGGTGGGTGATTTACCACTGTAATTGAATGCTTAGCAAGATATTGTTGTACAGAAATTGCTGTATGGGGCCTAGCATTATCGTGTAAAAGAAACCATTGCCGAGAATCAAACAGTTCCTTCCTAACTCGCCTTATCCCGTTTCTTAATCGAAAAAGCACGTCCTTGTAAAAATGCTGATAAATTGTTTGATTTTCAGGAACAAATTCGTGGTGAATAAGTCCTTTGTAACCAAAAAATGCAATCACCATCACCTTAGTCTTTGATTTTAAGAACGAATTTTCTCCACATTTTCCTCATTCTTTGAAGTTTGCGGGCGTCCTGTCTTTGGTTCATCTTCAATGCTTTCCCGCCCACATTTAAAGCGGTTGTACCACTCATACACTAGTGTTCTTGATAACGATTCATCACTATATTCTGTTCGAAGCCTCTCTAAAGTTTCGGAAGTAGATTTACCTAATTTGTAACAAAATTTAATGTTACAACGTTGTTCCATTCCGAAGCAATTTTTTTTATACAATGCCTTCTCAGTAAAGGAAAATTACTACGGCGTTTTGACATGCAAACGACGAAATAACCAGTTTAAACTGGCTTTAACAAGAGTTGAGATGTCACTCTTTCAAGCTAGGTAATTATTCTTTCACCTTCTGAATTTTATTGTCTGATCTTTTAATTTGTCCGGTTACTTTATGGGCGCACCTTGTATATATGTAACGAAAACTTGACGGTTTGCTTACACATGATGTACACATGACAGCGGACACATGCAGCGGTTTGCTTACACATGATTTCGTGACTCGACAGCGGTTCTCACTTCAATTTCTTGCTTGCATTGAGGTTGATGCCTTGGAATATCCTCTAGACAGACGAAGCACACTTTTATTTGGACGGTTCGGCAAATACTCAAAACTGCCGAATTTGGGAACCAGAAAATCAGCGTTTAATCTTAGATGTTCCGATGCCTTCGCCGAAAGTAACCGTGTGGTGCGAATTTTCTGCATTTTTTATTCTCGGCCCGTATATCTTCGAGGAATTAAGTCCTAGATGTCCAGTAACATGCTCGGTCACCGGGGAGCGATATGCATCCTTGTTACTGAGAAAAATTATTCCGGATCTGCAATCACGCCAGTGCCTTTCACGCACAATTTTTATGCAAGATGGAGCTCCTCCACACATTAATTTGCCTTCGCTTTAAGAACGTTCTCAAAAATCTCTTTACAGAAGAACGTGTTATCAGCCGCTTTTTTCCTAATGTGTGGCCTCCGCGATCCCCAGACCTCAACCCATGCGATTTTTGGCTTTGGGGGCATGTGAAACATATAGTCAGTCTTGATAAACCAAGAACTATACTTGATCTGAAAGACAGCATTTCACGACATGTTCTCAGCATTTCCCCGGACACACTGCGGTCAACTGTAGAACATGCTATCTTACGATTTCAAATGGTAGTTGAAAATGATGGCCGTCATGTTCAACATGTCTTGTTGTAATAAATTTTTTTAACTATAGTAAATGTTGGCTAAATGTGTAATTCATCAAAAAAGCCCTCTGGTGGTGAAATTTTGAACTAATTTTTTTATTCGCTCAAACAAAATCCCATCCTTTCAATATGCCCTGCAGAAAATTTCATAACTTTCTGAACAATAGTTTCGACTGTAGACAACTTTAAAGTAGGGAAGTTTAATTATGCACACCCTGTATTTTAAAAGTTGAAATTATTATTTTTTTTAAATGTTCCTTGCGATCCAATTTTTAACTCCTCCCTTTAATTTTGCATTTATATTGCTTATAAATACATTTTGAACAGAGTTATGTATTACTTTGTGTTTGTGTTGAATAGCAAATTTTTAGGAAATATTTTTATGCTTGTACTTGCAGAATTTTCGTGAAATGTTTGTGCATTTTTACATTTAAGTAAAACTGTGATAATTTGATTGATGTCGAAACCTGAAATGGATACATAACTTTATTTTAATGTATTAGAAGAGTCTTTATCATAAATTTTATAAGATTCCGTCAAATATTATGACCCAAGGAGCATTTCAAACGCCTGCAAATCTGGAAATACTCATATTGAGGAAAAGCTATTTAAAACATGCTTTTTCCCCTACCTTTAATTCTGTAAAGTCAACAAGATTTCATTTTACTTTTCACTGCATATTTTAAATGCATTTTATTCCAATATTTACATATTTTTTATAATATTAATACATGAAAAAAATTGTTCTAATTTTTGTTCGATTTTGGGTAATTCGAAAGTCCACCATCCCCTTAAAGATAGATTTCAAAAATAAATGTTTTTGAACTTATGGGCAAATATCCTTGGAGAGTGTGAACCTCTCAAGGAAAAAGCAGTAAAGTTTCTATTGCAATATGAAAATATCAGTTATTCTCTTACGTAAACAATAAATATCGAAACTAACTCAGTGTAAGAGTGCATATGAAAATATACCTTGCAAAATTTGAATTTGACTTCAAAAGTTGCTGAGAATTAAGATCAAGTATCTAGCTGACAATGGTCTGCATTTGTTCCTCATACATTAGATTTTTTTATACCGCTAGAAAGAACTTTTATTATCTTTAGTCGTTACTTCTAAAGACTTACTGTGTCGTTTTATGACAAATTTTTATCTCCATCATTGTATCGACAAAATTTACATAAACTAACATATAGTCCAGTCAATGAATGCATTGTAGAGTGCATGGAATATGCGAGAATTTTTTTACTTCAGGACTTTGTTAGGAGTAGTTAGTAGGTAAACATACTAAAAGTCCCCGCCCCTAGAGGGGGAGCTAAAGGGGGGAGTGGGTGGAAATATCATATATTTTGGTTTTTCACTTATATCTCGGAAACGGTGCACTGTACAAAAAAATGTTAGATATAAAAATGAAAGCTAATTAAATTTCCTACATAATTTTTAAGTATACATATTTGTCGAATTCCTAACGGTTTTGGAGATATACGTTATTGAAAATCGATAATTTTCGAAAAAAATCATTTTACCTCTTTTTGTCAAACATTTACTTCTAGTGCCTCCCACGATCGTTTCTCAGAAAAATGTCAAAGATAAAGTTGTAGAGCATTAAATTTCCTTCGATTTGATATAGACTTTTGCCACTTTATCTTGTGTAAAACCAATCAAAAGTTATTGTATTTCTAACATGTACGCTCAATTTCGATGTTTCTCTAGAAATTGAGAGCCTGTTGCGTTTAAAATGCTGTAACTTGCTATCATGATGAATAACAACAGTTTAACAATGGAAAGAAGGTAACTGCAATTGAAACACAACACATTTTTATAATTATATCGTTTATTATATTATTAAGAATCATATAATGAAAGTATTTACATGGACTGATAGTAATTCTAAAATGAAAAAAAAATTGCATTCAAGGCAACATCTTCGTTTTTTTGAGGCGGAAGTATCGAGGCTCATTCATCTTTGTCAGCAGTGGAGACGTCTTCCAAAGAGATTAGTAGAGTATCGATGTCGCCGTCGTCACCTTATTCCTGAATTAATATTGCGACTCCGTTGTTACAATTGCCCTTGCAATTCAGGCATGTGACAGAGCAGTTTAATGATTCTTTTCTACAACCACACCTGCCACTATCACATCATTTTGTGCATCGACAAAAAATCATCTTCAAGATTTCGTCAGGGGCAGCATCCAACTCTGAGAGTTCCGGAACTAGTTGGTCATTCCTCCTCTCCCAACCCCATTTCGACGCCCCACCATGAGGTTCCTCCCCTAACAACAGGTGTACGTCCACTTGGTGGTACGTCCGGAATGCATGCTAGGAAGAATTGAGAGATCAGGCTTCATGTTTGCAGCTGCTTTGATAAATGATTTGTAGCGGAACTGGTTGAGGGATTTTTCTGTGGCAAGAGCGCCATACCATCAGAGAATACTCATGATCCCAGCTGTCTCAAAGGAGTCAGGGGAAGAAGAACCACTGGCAAATACCTCAGCTGCACGTTGTATGATTTTGGGCTTTTGATAAATTTTGACAAATCCCACTTTACTCTTGCGATATGCTGCGGTTGTTGTGTCAAAGCCTGTGAATGCATGTGGGAATAGCAAATGGGCATTGTCCTTCATTTCCAACTCATGCTGCAGCTGTCGTGAGGAATATACACTCGTCTTGACCATTCCTTTTCCAGGTTTTACCAGAAGAATGTTGCGATTAGTTGGGGTTTTGGCTACCAAGAAAACAGCCAAGTCGACGTCCACTCCAATAACATCAATTGAGGAATTTTGCGATTTATTAATAGCTGTCTTCACAATATCAACGTGAGCATCACCTGAAGCTTGGAGCGTGTTTATCCCATTTTTCTGCAGCTGTATCGTCAGCAGGTTTATCAGCTGACTCTTATTATGAAAGTTGGAAAGGAAATTCTCTTTTTTGACTTTAATTTCACTTTCCAAACTGACATTGATGTCCACACATCCTGAGTCGAAATCGTCGACTCTGTTCAGCTGCATTTGTGCTCTCTGATGTGTCAGTGTACCCATAAAAAATTGCTATACAACCTCTCCCATGATAAAGGTCTTCAGAAATCTAACATAACCATCACAAATGGTTGATACAGTTGTCTCTTTTTGCCAAACAATTTCATGGACTAGGAATCCACCATGAACAACAAATTCAAAGGTAGTTATATCAACATCCTTATCAATTTTCTTTAACAGTGTGTATAGTACTGACTTTCTACACTTCCTCATTCCACTTTCGTTGAAGAATGCCAGGGGGTAGGGAGTCAGTTCATATTGCATATAATTCTTCAATCCTCGTCCGATTTCTTGGTAATGGAGATTTGCTGAAAAAGCAAGAATGGATCCACAACAACTTTTTCATTGTCAATCTTGATTGTCGAATTCATTGAAGAAAGAGGAAGTGCGCGATCCTTCCGTGACAGTTTGATATTTGTGAATAGCAAGTTTTCCATTTTTGCCATTGCTCGTTTGCCAATTGTAACTGCATCATGACATAAGCTTTTATCATCTCCCACGACTCCTGTCGCTATTGACATGATTTTCTCGGTCCTCAGAAAAGGATGTTAATTATCAAACCATGGTGTAAGCTTGCCAATGTCACTTTCGTCTCGACTTTGGAGAGCTTCCACAAAATACTTGTGCTGCTCTCTTGATGAAAACAAAACACTACAATATTCTTCGAGTGAAGCACATATGTCTTGAGTTTAAGTCAACCCAATTACGCACCCATTTACTGAGAGCACTATCTGGCATACCTCTACCACGGTTCATGGCATCTCGGCTTGAGAATGACATTATCAAGGTTGTCTCGATGGTCCTGTCTGACTACATGCCGCACCAGAACCGGTCATTTCTTCTCCTAGTGAAGCAGCCTTTATTCACGAACTTCTCGTACTCATCTGGTGTCAATAGAGTAGAGAGGCTTTCCATACCCTGTACATATAAGTGGCAAGATTTGACAAGCGGGAAAAGTCCAGCAGCGTGAAAATAGGGTATCATTCGCTTACAGCAGTTCAGGTGAGCAAGGAAATCGCCAGACCTCTCTGCATGGATGTACTCCTTTATCAAATTCACCATTTTGAAGTACTGGATCCATAGTATTTCAGTGGGTCCATTGTTGTGTTCCTGTCCATCGCTTCTCCAAATTTGATAGCCACTAATTCGAGTAATTTGTTTTGGTTCAAAGAATTTAATGAGGGAGGTTCGGAGAGGAAATCTGAAAAAGGGTGTTTATGCATGTCTGCTCTTCCTCCGAGAGTTCGACCTAGTCTAATATCATGTTTGACAAGATATTTTCAACAAGAAAATCACCCCGCACTACTCTGATTTATTAATTACCCATTCATTAATTTTCAAGAATCATAATTTTGATAATATTAAGTTAAATTTTTATTAATTGTTTTTAAATAATAATTTTGATTCATTGAATCTCAAGAATTGAATTTTTAAAATTAAATTAAATTTATTAATTTTATAATTTAAATGTTGTAAAAACGAAATAGTGAAAATAATTGTCATGAAAATAACTGGAAATAAAAGGGAGGAAGGGTCTGGAACGGGCGGCTTGTGCCTTCAAAGAAGATTAGAGCATAACAGAAGAAGGGTGGAATATTCTAGCCTGTCGGCGCCCTTTTGATATCGAGAGGGAAGCCTGGAATATTCTCGAACTTTCTACCCCTACCACCATTAGTTGTTATTTATCAACTTCACCTAATAAAAACATTACAATAATAAAAGCTTTAATTATAAAAAAGTGTTGTGTTTCAATTGCAATTACCTTATTTCCATTGTTAAAGTGTTGTTATTCATCATGATAGCAAGTTACAGCAGTTAAAATGCAACAGACTCTCAACATACTCATTTCTAGAGGAACGTCGAAATTGAGTGTACATGTTAGAAATACTATAACTTTTGATTGGTTGAAGATAAAGTGGCAAAAATCCATATCAAATTGAAGGAAATTTAATGCTCTACAACAGGGGTGTCAAACTCAAAGGCTACCTTGGGCCAAACAAACAAGGTTTAACTATAGGTGGGCCGCAAAAAAAAAAAATCAATATTAAATGAAACGTAGGTTTATTTACCTAATTACAGTATATTCAACTTAAATATATGCATTTTGTTTAACAATAGCAAAAAAAGGATATAATTAAAAAACATTTAGTGAATTCCTCCTATCTTATTATAATTCTGCGTCGGTTATTTTATTACATATTATTGTGTGCCAATATACTGGCCGGGCCGCAAAAATGTTCGTCGCGGGCCACGAGTTTGACATCCATGCTCTACAACTTCATCTCTGACAATTTTTCTGAGAAACGATCGTGGGAGGCACTAGAAACAAATGTTTGACAAGAAGAGTGAGGTAAAAATGATTTTTTCGAAATTTATCGATTTTCAACAACGTATATCTCGAAAACCGTTGGGAATTCGACAAATATGTATACTGATAATTTTATAGGAAATTTAATTAGCTTTCATTTTTATATTTAACATTTTTTTCTACAGTGCACCGTTTCAGGGATATAAGTGAAAAACCAAAAAATTGTACCTTTCCACCACCCCTCCCCCTTTTACCCCCAAGGGGCGGGGACTTTTAGTATGCTTAGCATGAAGCATGAAGCTACAGTGGGGAATTTTTCGAAAAATGAACCGATTGTTGTCGCTCACCGGTAGAGGGCGCGACATGCAAGCGAACTGGCTACTTTACATTGAGTTATACGGCGTGGTGCCGAAAATTGTTTTATAAATTTTAAAATTTATTCTGTGTGCAGAAATATGCCAAACACGTGTTTTGCTCCGGGTTGTTCTACTGGCTATAGATTAGCCTTAAAAAGAAATAAAGAAACTGGACAGAGAAATCCTAGTATATTTGCTGCTCCTAAGGTAAGAACATTATTATTGTTTTGTGTTAATATAAGATGTATAATAATGAGAGAAAAGTACAGCTGCTGTGTTTTAAGTGAACGCAAAGTTAAGACATCTTAAGTTCTGCTGGAAATAAGCGTGTTTTATTTTTCAATCATCCCTATATCCCATCAAAAATAATCATCACGTGTTCACAAAGCTCTATTGTATGTAAAAAGATGTAAATAATTACTCACACTATTGCTCTAAAGGAAATCGCTCATCAGTAAAAGATGTACGATACTTACGTATATAAATTTATCCATAGTAAATTGCATATCACACATTTAATTTTTATTTTATAATAATGTATTAATAGTGTATGTTGTTAATTTCAGTTCTTTATAATTATGAAATACTTTTCTTCTATTCAATATATTTTGTGGTTATGGCAAATTGAGCTACACGTCTTAACTAAAGACATCATTTTTTTTTTAAATTGTGCACAGAAATAAAATATTTCCAGTTAACTTTTCTTAATATTGAATTTTATCACTATTAAGTTAGTTGATAAGTAAATAAGTTTTCATTGTATGATAAAGAATGTTGTTACTATAAATGCTTATGCAAAATCTGTTGAGTATAATTTAAAAAAAATTAATATTTTCCTATCTTTTTACTGTGATTACAATGAAACCCATACATTGTGAAAATGCGAAAATATAGCTGATTTGTGCATATCAATGTTATTTGGGGTTTTTTCTTTTTAATTTGCTGAAAATATTTGTAATCGATAATTTACCAACTTGAAGGTAATTCCTGACAATGCTGGAACCATAATATTGAATTTAATCACTATTAAGTTAGTTAAATTACGTAAGTTAGTTAAAGTACGTATAAGTGACCACTCCCCTTAAGGGGTGTGGTCACTTTTAAGTACCTTTAAAAGTATCATTTTTGGACCTATGCTGGATTGTATGTACTACTCATGATTTTTGCTTGATTTACAAGAAATTTTTTGAGTAACTGCCTATAATACTGTTTATTATATATGCAATATTTCAAGGTAATTAATAAAAAAATAAAATGATTTTTTATGCATAAAAAGTGAATATTTTTTAGAAATCGAGCATTTTGCAGTCAACTACTGTGCGCATTCTATCAAAATAAATTATTAAGTTACATTGATAATTGCTTACTATATGTGATTACAACACTTTAGACAACAAAATCAACCAAAATTTTTGAATCTTAATATATTTTAACTTTTAAAGAATTTTTTATAAGCTTTTACTCAGTCATTTTTGAAATTTCTAATTAAAAATAGCTCGTACTAAAAGGTTTTAATATATTTTAGAATAATGTTGCTGGATATTGTTGCCTGAAGTATTGTAATCACATATAGTAAAAAATTATTACTGTACCTTAATAATTTATTTTGACAGAATGCGCACAGTAGTTGACTGCAAAATGCTCGATTTAAAAAAAAAAAAATTCACTTTTTATGCATAAAAAGTCATTTTTATTAATTACCTTGAAAAATTGCATCTATAATAAACAATATTATAGGCAGTTACTCAAACAATTTCATATAAATCAAGCTTAAATCATGAGTAGTACATACAATCGAACATAGGTCTAAAAATGATACTTTTAAAGGTACGTAAAAGTGACCACACCCCTTAAGTAAATAAGTTTTCATTCTATGATAAGCAATGTTGTTACTATAAATGCTTATGCAAAATCTGCGTACAAAATCTGCTTATGCAATAAAATGCGTACTTTGTGAAAATTCAAAAATATAGCTGATTTGTCCTTGTCAAAGTTATTTGTTTTTTTCTTTTTAATTCGCTGAAAAAATTTGTATTCAGTAATTTACCAACTTGACGATTATACCTCCGGATTTAAAAAGTGTAATCTGAGATGCTTTGACTGATTTTTTTTCCAAAGGAAGATATTTTAAAGTATTGTCTGATTTAATACTGAATTGACTTCCTATTTTATTAGTCCTGATAAGAATTTATTTGTGATTGATAGAAAATGTTGCTTTTCTACTATGTGTGTGTGTGTGTTTTGGTTAATCAGTATTATTTCTCACATTTTTTTTCCATAAGAGATTATGAACAATGATAAAAAACTTTCTTCTCAATTCTTTTCTGTAATTTCATTTCCTTAATTATTGAATTATTACAAAATTCTGAACTAATTTATCCTGAAACCAATACACAATTATTCTGAAAAAGTTTATTTACTCATTTCCTTTAAGAATTTTATTGAATTGTAGCAAAAAAAAACACTTGAAATAAAGATTTTGAATGAAAATAACAAATTGTTAAATTGAATAAATAAATTCATATTAAATACGCACTAAAATAAAACAACTTGTTTTCGCTAGGAAAAATACGAAAAATCCATATTAAAGCGTATGGTTGTCCGTGTCTAAGCCGCCCGCTAGTGCATGCGAGCGCCCTCTAGTGGCGGCGACAAAAAGGGAGACACATTTTTAACACTGAGCTGCTCCTCCTTCTGTAGCTTCATGGTACATAGCCATAGCGTGTGGGCAAGTTCAATTATGACCTAGCAAAACAAGCTATCAAACTTTTTCCTCCACTGTAATTACATTACTAGCGCCATCTAACGGTGGCTGCCTGAGATTAAAACAACGCGAGGAAAAAAAAGCCTGAACTGGGAATTGAAATTAACTTTACGTTTCTTCTAGACGACAATTAATTCATCTCTCAATAAAAATTACAATCTGGGATTTCTAAAGACATATAAAAAGTGTCCAGTTTCGTTTGATATCAGTCAAAATGATTCTTTTTTTTTTGGGTGGGGGGCGATAATATTTATTAGAAGTTAAGTTTCAGAGATTATTATTTTTTCTTTTCTTTTTAAGTTCTATGATGTGTGAGATTTTGTAAAAGACAGTATAATCCTTAGAAATTGCTTTTGTCATATTTTGACGTATCTCAGGAATTTAATGGCAATTTCTAAGTAATCCTCGTTCCTAGCTTAAATATCCTATTTTAGCCATTTCATCATTAACATATACACATTGTCCCAGTGTATGTAATGCATAATTCTAAGTAGAACCAAAACTTTTTCATTTAATAATTTTGAGGATGTGACGTTTACCTAAGGTATAAAATTCAGGAATTTTTTTATTAATTTTTCTTTTTTTTTTTTAAATAGAAGATACTTATATATGTTTGCATTATTACCTTAAGTTGGCAATTGTGATTGCTTATATCAATGAGTTTTGAAATAATGCTATTTTTTTAAGGTTTTGATTATATCAGTTTATTAAATTCCATTGAGTTTCAACATAGATATTCAGGTATATCTATCCGTGTGATTGAAAACCGCAATGAGGAAATATAAATTGAAACATATTAATTTTGTTGTGTTTCAATTTATATGTACTCTCTACAGTTACTCACATTTACTCTGAAGACATACAGCAAAAGAATCAACGAAATTCTATATACAGTGTAATCTCGATAGATCGTTTTCGGATCCATCGTTTTTCCGTATGTGTCGTTCATTTTATCCAGTCCCAACGATCATATTGCTTTGTTAGGTTTCCGCATCTATGGTTTTCCCTCATTTATCATTCATTTCAATCGGTCCCTTGAGAAACGATAGATCGAGATTCCACTGTATTTACCTTTAAATTATTTTTCTTGAAACGCAAGTCTGACTACACTGATCTCTTCTCAAACACATTGCTAATAACAAAATCAAGCGATGCTACATGAATTAATTTTCTGAATACTTTTCATTGAAACGTAAATTAGAAAATTTCACCCGACAGGAATATGAAGCAATGATTATGTAAATGAATACTACTTGTTAATCTTATTTGTTTAAATAAATTTTTTGTCTGATTATTAGAAAGAAGGAGATTCTTCTAAAGTTTACAGTAATAATGACTAAATTTATAAACAATCGTTCTGTATATATATATATATATATATATATATATATATATACAGTAAAAACTGTTTATAAGAACACCGGTTATAAAAACATATCGCTTAAAAGAACGGAATTATTATTTCCCGGCCAATTCTCATGTGTAATGATGGATATAAAATCCGGTTATAATAACATCGTTAATAAGAACATATCGCCTTTAGTGACTTAAAATTAATTTGTTTCTGGAAAAATAAATCGCTTATAAGGACATGTTAATTGGGAAGTAGCAGCACGTTGTTCTTCAACCATTTTATCCATTTTTTATCTAAAAATAAACGGACTAAAATTAAGAAACTTCGAAAAAGTCCACATGCTGACATAGAAGAAGCCCTATTGCATTGGTTTAAGATTCAAAGGAGTGCCAACATTTCAATAATCGAACCGATTTTGCAAGCGAAAGCAAATGAATTTGCGAAGCTCTTTAAAAACATTTCGTTTGTTCAAATTCGTGGATCCAGAGATTTCGGGTGAGGTATTCCATCGTGTTCGGGAGAATCGGTGGAGAATCGAAGGCCGTGCCACCAGGTTTGGTTTGGTTTGGTTTGGAGCGCTAAGGTCAACTTTTTGCTACACGAGGGCTAATTAGACCAGGACCTACAGTTTAAAACCGATTCCGAACGGCTACAAACAGCCTTGCCAACAGTGGGATTCGAACCCACAGGATCTGAACCGAATGCCCTAGCCATTCGGTCATCAATTGGCCGCCGTGCCGCCAGGAGTTTCTGATAACTGGTTTAAAACCGTTTGGACTACGTTAAGAGAAGGTTATGAAGACCATGAAATCTTCATTATTCAATCAAAAAAAAAAAAATCTAAGTGTTTCCTGCATGCTGGTTTTCTTAGGGTTAAAAATTCTCCCATTTTTTAAACTCAAGACGCTAGAGATGAAATGCTTCAAGACTGGGTTCGAGATTTGCATATTGAACAAGATTCACTTCAGGAATATGAAGACATAGATTTGGCTCTTGCAACTCATGGGAATATAACGGATGAAGAAATTGTTGCATGCGTAAATGCAGAAATTTCTGGCAGAGATGATGATATTGACGACAGTGCCAGTTCAGAAGATCTTTTAAACGAGTTTCCTTTTCCTAGTTTAAAACAAATGTTTTTAGCAATCAATACTTTAAATAAATTTTTAGCTTGCAATGACGATTTTGTGAAGGATGCGATAAAAAAAACTGTCAAAGAACTTGTCTTGATAACTGAAAATTATTTTTATTTACACAAAAAAAAACTAAACAAACAAATATTACTGACAATTTTTCAGAAAATAAATAAACATGTAAAAGCAAAATATTGTATTATGTATGTACATTCATAATAGCTACATAATTTTATTCACTTTCCTTTTTAAAGTTTTTAGAACTATGTACTTGAAAAGGTTCAAAAATACATACTTATATGAAAATGAGCAATGTGTTCTTTCTTGATTGAACTTGAACCTTTTAACGATTTTTTGAAAGTCATGCTTCAGGTGTAAATAGAAATTATGTGACAATGGATTTGGTATTTCCAACAGTTGTAAGTTATCTATCGGATATAAAAACTATCGATTATATGAACCAGTTTTTAAAGTCCCCTGGATGTTCTTATAAACGATTTGTACTGTATATATATATATACATATATATATGTATATATGCATATATATATGCATATATATATATATATATATATATATAAATATACAGACTTTATTCTTTCTAGTGAACAATGAACGGATCGTTCAGAGCCGTTCAGTAAAGTGAACGGTTCCCAAAGATCCGGATCTCTCTACTGATCCTAGTTACTTCTAAAGATTTACAGTGTCCTTTTATCACAATTTTTATCTCCATCATTGTATCTTCAAAATTGACCTAAACGAACATAATAGAGAGCAAGTGAAAGGGTCGTTAAACAGGTAAAATGTTATTCTAAAACCAGCGATATAATCCACTGGTGCCATGAGTGACCAACAATATTACAAGAACTTAAGTAAGCAGAATTCCTCATTGAAGCTTACGCTCCTTGAGCCTGTAGCTTCATGATAGCTACAGGCTCAAGGAGCCTGTAGTACTATTGTACTCCTGTAGCTTCATGATATACACAGACTTTATTTTTTCTAGTGAACAATGGACCGGTCGGTCAGAGTGAACAGTTCCCAAAGATCCGGATCTCTCTGCTAATCAGTTTTGCCCTCACTAGCCCCAGATTAAGGGGGAAAACCCCAAGTTTGTAACACTCGGTGCATTGTTATTCTATAACCAGCGATGTGATCAGCTGGTACCATGAGTAATAGCAAGTCGGACACACTTCGACGAACACAAGTGGCAGAATAATAAATTTTTATATAACATATTTACTGTAAAAATAGACTGGTAGGTATTCTAAACATCTTACAATTTGGTTCCTTTAACCATGAAGTTGTAATAAATTTCGTACCATCGGATCATTGAATATATATATATATATACATATATATATAAAATTTTTAAATATAAATTACAATCATCAATTGCTATTATAGAAATATCAATTTTAATCATGAGTTACAGTAGAATTCTGTGTGAATAACAAAGGCAGGATTTCCTCTAAAAAAATTAAATTTTAAGTTCTTTTATACGAAAGGGAAATTTCTCAGCAATGGTATAATACAGAACAGTCCACATGGTATAGCGTAATGAGCTTCCACGCAGTAAGCTTGGGTTCTCGAATAAGACTTACTGTGTCGTCCCTTCATAGGAAGCAAGGTTCGCCTAAAAGGTGCTCCCAGCAGCCAGCAAGAGTTCGGGGTGAAGACCAAAAGGCAAATACCTCACGAAAAGTGTCTTCCCATTTTAAAAATCAATAAATAAAAATAGAAAAAAAATATAAACATAATACAGATCTATTGATAAATGCCACTTAGTAGATCTTCATAGTCAGACGTTATGCCTTGGAGGAGGGGCCTATATCAGTTAGGAATATACTAGAAATATGTTATGATCTGCCTGCTTCACCATCATAGAATCAAGAAATTGAGAAAATCAGAATTTTTCAGCGCTATATACAGAATTTTTTTATATATGTGTGTATATATATATATATATATATATATATATATATATATATATATGTGTGTGTGTGTGTGTGTAAAGACAAAGAGAGAGAGAGATCATCTGCCTAATGTTTCACCATTTAGTGAAAATATAAGAAGAAAGGTAGTCTGTTCCTAAAATTTGTCCATGTGAACAAAGACATTTATTTTGCTCTTAACATAATTAAATTAGCGATTTCTCGAGTCTTTCGAACTTCCTCAAGAACGACGACATTCTATTACGATAGACCTTATTATTCCGATCAGAATTAAAATAGAGCAAATTTTCTTTCAGACAGTTAATCAACGTTTTTCAGACACTTACACTAAATTTCAGTTCTGTTAAAAATAATAAAAATATCTCTAAAAAATTTGATCTTTACTAAAAAATTATATAAAATTGGAATAGTTTTTATGATTTTCGAAACATATGTATTCTAAAACTTTTAAACCAACTATTTTTTTTTTTTAAGTTTAAAGTTTCTATATGGGTTTTTTAAAATAGAGTATTTCCGATAAAATGGCGAATATTGTAATTACATTGTTGCTAATTATCAATTTTGTTTTATTAACATAGATTTTATCGCTGGGTTTTTAAACCACAGCATTTACTATAAAATGGTGAATATTCTATTAGCATTGCTGCTAACAATCAATTATTTTTTTATTAACCTACACTTTATCCTTGGGTTTTGAAACTAGATAAATGGGAAGGAAAGGTAAGGTAAAAGGACGATAAAATGACGAGGATTGCGTCTATATCTTTGCCAATAATTAATTCTGTTTTATTAACTTACATTTCGTCACCTGAATGCAAGAACTAGGTAACTACAAAAAAATTCTTTTTGAGATATCTGGCTATTTCTAGCTAAATTACATTAGGTTTGAATGCAATAACTAGACAACTCCCTTTGTTGCTAACCTAAGGCCATCTGTTGGCTAGTGTAATAATTTGACAAACAGAACGACGAGTATTTTCTCTCTAGAAGTAGACATTTGAGATCTTCAAGAAGTTGAAGGATCGAGTTACCTAGTTCTTGCAATCAGGTGACGATTTTATCTCTGGGTTTCTAAAGCACAGCATATATGACAAATTGACAAAAAATTCTATTTACATTGTTGCTAATAATGAATTCTGTTTTGTTAGCCTATATTTAATCGCTAGGTTTCTACGCTAAAGCACTGCCAATAAAATGACGAAAAATGTATTAACATTGTTTGCTAATGAGCAATTCTGTTTTAGTAAATAATATTTTGCCTCTGGGTTTATAAACTAGATAAATAACGAGGAATAATATATGATAAAATCACGATAAAATGACGAGGATTGTATTTATAACTTTGATAATAATCAATTCTGTTTTATTAAAATATATTTTATCGCTAGATTTCTATACTAGAGCACTTCCGATAAAATGACGAGAATTCTATTTACATTGTTGCTAATAATGAATTATGTTTTATTAATCAACATTTTATGGCTGGGTTTCTATACTAAAGCATTGCCGATAAAATAGCGAAAATGGTATAAACATCGTTGCTAATAAGTAATTCTGTTTTAGTGACTTATATTTTGACCTGGGTTTCTAAACTAGGTAAATGAGAAGGATCAAAATACGATAGAAGAACGATAAAATGTCAAGGATTGCATTAGCATTGTTGCTAATAATTAATTATGTTTTATTAACATACATTTTAGCTCTGGGTTTCTAAACCACAGAATTTACGAAAAATGACGAATATTGTATTTACATTGTTGTTAATTATCAGTTATGTTTTATTAAACTACACTTTATCACTGGGTTTCTAAACTAAGCATTGCCGATAAAATTACATTTAATATATTAAAATTGTTGCTAATGAGTAATTCTGTTTTAGTAACTTATATTTTGTCTCCGGGTTTCTAAATTAGATAAATGACTAGAAATAATATACGGCAAAAGCACAATAAAATGTCGAGGATTGTATTAACATTGTTGTTAATAATTAATTCTGTTTTATTAACATACATTTTATCTCTGGGTTTCTAAACCTTAACATTTACTATAAATATTGTATTTACATTGTATTATTGAAGAATATTGTATTTACATTGTTGCTAATTGTCAGTTATGTTTTATTAACCTACACTTTACAGCTGGGTTTCAAAACTAGAGCATTTCCGATAAAAATGGCGAAAACTTTTTTTTTGCATTGTAGCTAATAATAAAATCTGCTTTATTAACCTACATTTTTTCATGGAATTATCTGCAATTAACTGTGTGTAATTTAATTATTTTTGCATAAAATTTATTTTGAATCTCACTTTTAAATTTTATACTTATTTGCCTTTTAAAAATATTGTACTTTTTCTGCGACATTAAAAAAAATGATATCACAGTAATGTAATTATTATCAGTCGGTTGTTAAATAAGATAAGAGATATATCGATTTCAAGACTTTGGAGATTTTAGATCATCAATTCCTATCCGGAAGGGACTACATTTTATAAAATACTGATATATTTTTTTAGATACTCCTGGAAATAATTTATTATACTCTAGGATACATTTTTAATCATTAAAATTATTGATTTGTACAATAATGTACAGGGTGGTTATAATTAAAGTTCCACTTTGAAATAGTCATAAAAGGAAAACTACTGGACCAAATGTTATCAAACTTGGTAATAGTTTGAAGGAGGTCATGGGAATTTTTTTTCCGCAAAAAAAAGTTCAAAAACTCACCACCAGGGGTGAAATGGTGCTGTATGCAATATTGTTAAACGAAATAAGGGTCGGAATCTAACTTAAACTTTTGCTACACGGGTTGAATATTTTGTATACCCTTCAGAAAAATTGACCTAAACAAAATTACCATTTAAAGTGTGCGCATTTCGGAAATCGTTTTCTTACAGATCGCTAATTTGTGAATTTTGAAGCCTGAATTCGGCACTAAGACATGAAGATATCGGTTTAAAACGTTTTTAATCGTTTCTAAAACGAAACTGTTTGTGGGGTTATGCAAAACCACAATGGCTTGTAATTGGCTTACGGCAGGAAGAAGCAAAATGATTTATGCAGATGCGCTTTACACGTCATTTGATTTTCCAGATAAAAGTGAGCCTGTTTGTCAGAGTTCTCATTGTTGCGAATCGACAATGTCTCTAACCATGCAAGACCGTGCTTTTCTCGTTAAATGTTATTATGAATGCGATAGCAATGAACGGCGTGATTGCACGGCAGAGCTACTGTTGAGAATACAGTAATGCGATTTAACTTGCTTTCGGAAAATGGTGGACGCCACATTGAACATGCTTTGTAACACGTTTCAGAAACGATTAAACACATTTTAAATCGATGTCTTCATGTCATATTTCGTTTAACAATATTGCATACAGCGCCATTTCCCTCCTGGTGGGGAGTTTTTGAACTTTTTTTGTTTGGCCGAAAAGAAATTCCCATGACCTCCTTTAAACTATTACCAAGTTTGATTACATTTGGACCAGTAGTTTTCCTTTTATGACCATTTCAAATTGGAATTTTAATTATAACCACCCTATATATTTCTTGGCACATGAAATTTAAAATTGTTTGTTACGTTACATAAGCCAAAAGTGACACAATCTAATGTAAGGCATAGCATATAAAAGAGTGCATTAGATTAAGAGATAAAAATAACCAAATAAGCTTCTCTTATGGATCCAATCTCTTTCGATAACAAAAGTGTATACATAAATAGTTCAACATAAATCTTAAGCTTGAGATAAGATGACAAAGGGGAAGCGAACAAACAGTAATATGTTCACTACGTTAGGTTGAAGTTATTTTATCTCACCCGGACGAAAACAGAAATTCGAAAACTTTTCTTAAATTATCTTTCAAGGATGTTTAAAACTTTGCTCAAAATCACTGCTCTATACATTATTTGAAACTCAAAAGACAAATGATACATTACAAATCCATTTCTCATGTTTTTCATACAGTTTTTATTTTGCAAAATTCGCAGCGGGAAAGAATACTGTGACAAACATTTTTATGGATTTCCTAAGCATAATCTACATTTAAAGCACTTATGTTATTTTTCAAGGATATTCAAAGCTTCGCTCAAAATCATTGCTCAATAAATGATTTAGAACTCAAAAAGATTACTGATACATTACAAATTCCTTTGTGATGTTTTTTATGCAGTTTTTATTTTCTAAAACTTTTAGTGGGAAATAATATAATAATTAATATTTCCATACATTTTCAACGCATAATCTGGATATAAAGCACTTAAGTTATCTTTCAAGGATATTCAAAGCTTAGCTCAAAACTACTGCTCAATAAATGATTTAGAACTCAAAAAGATAAATGATACATTACAAATTCCTTTGTGATGTTCTTTATTCTTTTCCAAAACTTTTAGGGTGAAATAATATAAGAATTAAGATTTCCATAGATTTTCAAAGTATAATCTGGATATAGAGCACTTAAGTTATATTTCAAGGATATTCAAAGCGTGATTCAAAATCGCTGCTCTACAAATGATTCAATACTCAAAAACACAAATGATACATTGCAAATTCATAACTGGGGTTTTTCATGAAAATTCATTTTCCTAAACTCTCGTCACTGGTAAACAGTATTATAATACATAGTATAAAATTTTCATGATACATAGTATAAGATTATAATACATGTTATAATTTTATACTATGTATTCGAAAGCATAATCTACATATTAAGCATTTGAGTTATCTTTCAAGGATATTCAAAGATGGAGCTCAAAATTGCTTCTCTATGAAAGATTTTAAGTTCCAAAAGGTAAATGATGCATTGAAAATTCATTTCTCATGTTTATATGCAATTATTATTTTTCGAAACTCTCAGTGGAAAACAATATGATGAATATGGTTTTCGTGGATTTTCTAAGCATAATCTACCTATAGAGCACTTAAGTTGTCTTTTAAGGATATTCAAAGATTCTATGAAAATCGCTGCTCTATAATTGATTTACAACTCGAAAAGAGAAAAGATACAGTACAAATGCGTTTATTGTGTTTTCATTACAGTTTTTATTTTCCAAAACTCGTCATGGGAAAGAATATTATGATTAAGAATTTCACGGATTTTCTGAGCATAATCTACATTTAAAGCACTTATGTTATCTTTCGAGGATATTCAAAGCTTCACTCAAAGTCGCTGTTCTATAAATGATTTAAAACTCAAAAATACAAATGGTACATTGCATATTCATTTCTGATATTTTTATGCAATTTTTAATTTCAGAAACTCTCGGTGGAAAAGAATATAACGAATATGGTTTTCATGGATTTTCTAAGAATAATCTATATATATAAAACAGTTCCGTAACTGACTGACTGACTGACTGACTGATAGATAATGCACAGACCGAACCGCTGGACCTAAAGGGTTGAAATGTTGCATGGTGACTCTTCTTATAGTGTAGGGGTGCACTAAGAAAGATTTTTGAAAAATTATTCTTAGATTTTTTTAAATTAAATTGTTAAGCTGTTTCTGTAACATTCTTTAAAGTTTGCATTTAAAATAATAATCTGAGGGTTTTAAAATAAATATCACGAGAAAGATCATAAAAAGTTCTTTAAAATGAAATCTTTTTCGAATCGTTACCTCCCTTTTCTGATTTTTGGCGAATTTTTAAAAATTAATTTTTAGAATTTAATTTATGAAATGCTGATCACGTGGTTTCTTTTCTTTTTGTGACACTTTAAATTAATTTTGTGTCACGTGCATAACAACGAAATAAACTGACAAAAAATTTTTTTTCTTTCTCATGCGGCAGACGATTGGACATTATCAAAAAAAAATACTAAAATTCAGTAAAAGAAATGTTACATATAGATCACTTAAGTTGTATTTTAAGGATATTCAAAGATTCTCTCAAAATCTCTGCTCTATAAAGGATTTACAACTCAAAAAGACAAATGATTCAATACAAATGCATTTCTCTTGTTTTTCATACAGTATCTATTTTACAAACCTCGTAGCAGGAAAGATTATCATGATTAAGATTTTCACGGATTTTCTAAGCATAATCTACATTTAAAGCACTTATGTTATCTTTCGAGGATATTCAAAGCTTCACTCAAAATCGCTGTTCTATAAATGATTTAAAACTCAAAAATACAAATGGTACATTGCATATTCATTTCTGATATTTTTATGCAATTTTTAATTTCCGAAACTCTCAGTGGAAAAGAATATAACGAATATGGTTTTCATGGATTTTCTAAGAATAATCTATATATATAAAACAGTTCCGTAACTGACTGACTGACTGATAGATAACGCACAGACCGAACCGCTGGACCTAAAGGGTTGAAATGTTGCATGGTGACTCTTCTTATAGTGTAGGGGTGCACTAAGAAAGATTTTTGAAAAATTATTCTTAGATTTTTTAAAATTAAATTGTTAAGCTGTTTCTGTAACATTCTTTAAAGTTTGCATTTAAAATAATAATCTGAGGGTTTTAAAATAAATATCACGAGAAAGACCATAAAAAGTTCTTTAAAATGAAATCTTTTTCGAATCGTTACCTCCCTTTTCTGATTTTTGGCGAATTTTTAAAAATTAATTTTTAGAATTTAATTTATGAAATGCTGATCACGTGGTTTCTTTTCTTTTTGTGACACTTTAAATTAATTTTGTGTCACGTGCATAACAACGAAATAAACTGACAAAAAATTTTTTTTCTTTCTCATGCGGCAGACGATTGGACATTATCAAAAAAAAATACTAAAATTCAGTAAAAGAAATGTTACATATAGATCACTTAAGTTGTATTTTAAGGATATTCAAAGATTCTCTCAAAATCTCTGCTCTATAAAGGATTTACAACTCAAAAAGACAAATGATTCAATACAAATGCATTTCTCTTGTTTTTCATACAGTATCTATTTACAAACCTCGTAGCAGGAAAGATTATCATGATTAAGATTTTCACGGATTTTCTAAGCATAATCTACATTTAAAGCACTTATGTTATCTTTCGAGGATATTCAAAGCTTCACTCAAATCGCTGTTCTATAAATGATTTAAAACTCAAAAATACAAATGGTACATTGCATATTCATTTCTGATATTTTTATGCAATTTTTAATTTCCGAAACTCTCAGTGGAAAAGAATATAACGAATATGGTTTTCATGGATTTTCTAAGAATAATCTATATATATAAAACAGTTCCGTAACTGACTGACTGAATGATAGATAACGCACAGACCGAACCGCTCGACCTAAAGGGTTGAAATGTTGCATGGTGACTCTTCTTATAGTGTAGGGGTGCACTAAGAAAGATTTTTGAAAAATTATTCTTAGATTTTTTAAAATTAAATTGTTAAGCTGTTTCTGTAACATTCTTTAAAGTTTGCATTTAAAATAATAATCTGAGGGTTTTAAAATAAATATCACGAGAAAGACCATAAAAAGTTCTTTAAAATGAAATCTTTTTCGAATCGTTACCTCCCTTTTCTGATTTTTGGCGAATTTTTAAAAATTAATTTTTAGAATTTAATTTATGAAATGCTGATCACGTGGTTTCTTTTCTTTTTGTGACACTTTAAATTAATTTTGTGTCACGTGCATAACAACGAAATAAACTGACAAAAAATTTTTTTTCTTTCTCATGCGGCAGACGATTGGACATTATCAAAAAAAAATACTAAAATTCAGTAAAAGAAATGTTACATATAGATCACTTAAGTTGTATTTTAAGGATATTTAAAGATTCTCTCAAAATCTCTGCTCTATAAAGGATTTACAACTCAAAAAGAAAAATGATACAATACAAATGCATTTCTCTTGTTTTTCATACAGTATTTATTTTACAAACCTCGTAGCTGGAAAGATTATCATGATTAAGATTTTCACGCATTTTCTAAGCATAATCTACATTTAAAGCACTTATGTTATCTTTCGAGGATAGTCAAAGCTTCCCTCAAAATCGCTGATCTATAAAGGATTTAAAACTCAGATATAAAAATGATACATTGCATATTCATTTCTGATGTTTTTAACAACTCAAAAAGACAAATGATACAATTCAAATGCATTTCTCTTGTTTTTCATACAGTATCTATTTTACAAACCTCGTAGCTGGAAAGATTATCATGATTAAGATTTTCACGGATTTTCTAAGCATAATCTACATTTAAAGCACTTATGTTATCTTTCGAGGATAGTCAAAGCTTCCCTCAAAATCGCTGATCTATAAAGGATTTAAAACTCAGATATAAAAATGATACATTGCATATTCATTTCTGATGTTTTTAAGCAATTTTTAATTTCCGAAACTCTCAGTGAGAAAGAATATAATGATTGCGATTTTCATAGATTTCCGAAGCATGATCTATGTATAAAGATAAGTAATCTTTCAATATATTCAAAGCTTCATTAAAAATCACATCTCCATAAGTGATTTAAAACTCAAAAAGGCAAATGATAGATTACAAATATATAACTCGTGTTTTAAAGAAATTTCATTTCCATAAACTTTTACCAAGTGTAAAGAGTAAGAAATAAAGGTTTTCATGGATTTTCAAAACATAATCTACATATAAAGCACTTAAGTTATCTTTCAAGGATATTTAAAGCTTCTCTCGAAATTGCCGCCCTATGAATAATTTAAAACACAAAGATGAATGATACATGGAAAAAAAAAGTTCGGATGTATTTATGCAATTTTATTTTCATAAACTCTCGTCAGCGGTAGAGAATTTTTTGATTAAGATTTTCATGGATTTTCAAAGGATAATTTGCATGTAAGTCACACTGTTTCCTGGAAGTCAGCAATTTAAGATATTGAGATAACAAATTAATCCCGATTGCCTTAGAATTTTATACAAATCCGATAAAATTAGATTATTTTACAGATTAGAATTTATTAGAAAAAAGACACCAAAAGACAGTCCTCAGGAATAGAATATTTCGCAATATACTTGCTAACACACATACAAATATATATATATATATATATATATATATATATATATATATATATATATATACATATATATATATATATATGTAAGATGCCGGCCCGGCACCGTGGAATAATGACCGGAACCGGCATGCCAGAGAACGGGAAGTCGTAGTCGAGTGGTTAAGAACACAAATCTGCTTTCTCCTCGGCAAAATTACTATTTATTTGAAATTTTGCTACATCATCTTGGGGCAATGATAAATCCCAAAATCACGCATGTACATTGAGGCACGCATATTTATAACCTAATAGAGGTATAGTAATGTGACACTTGAACTCTTGCATTGATTGAAGAGAGGGCCGCAGGCCAGCTCTCCGGGATTGAGCCCCGGGGCATTATATAAGGTTTGGTGCCTGCTAGACTGGGGTTTTTAAAGAGTTGATATCTAGATTTCCTACTTTAGTTTTTAGGTTACGCTCCAATCCATTGTTCTTAAAACCGAACTGCGCAATTGCTTTACGCCCAAGGGAATTTAAAAGAATTTAGAATTTTGAAAGGGTTATAGGGTTTTACATGTTTTATATATATATATATATATATATATATACACAGTGGAATCTCGATCTATCGTTTTCGAAGGGAACGACTGAACTAAACGATGGATGCGGGAAAACGATAGATGCGGGAACATACAAAAAAGTATTAACATACCTTAAAGTTTGATATCCCTAAAATATATTTACTCACATACATAAATGCATACATACCCGTAGTGTAACTGAAGATAAAATTACAAAGTTGTACTGAAATCCAAGATAATAATAATAATAATAAAAGAAATACACGTAGATACAC